>OMNW01025624.1:0-10329 GCA_900303245.1 Selene dorsalis
TCCTCATTTTTCAAAAGGATACACAGAAATTACCATGTTATTATATGACAGGGTCCCTGGGAGGATTGGATTAAATTTGATTTCTTGCGCAGCCCACACAACAAATTAAAGTCATAAATAAGATGGAAAGAAGCGGGGCACAGAGCATATGTTTATGGCAATGAGTGAAGCCAAGGGACCAGAAACAACTATCTTCATTTCATTTTATTTAAATCAGGCCGACACCGTGTGTCTGAATGACAGCAGTTGCTAATGGGCCGAGATTAGAGGCTCCTTGATATTAACACAGAGATCCAACAGCTCCGGCTAAAAAGCAAAGGAGCGTGGAGCGTGGATGCTGCTGGACGAGCCTGCTCTGCACAGTGACCGTCTGCACTGCTTCATCTGGGTCTTATCACCACAAAACATACTTTGACTATAATACACCCAGCTTTTATTCTAAATAAGACATGACACAGAGAGGAGGACAGAGTCTAATGCTCTTGTAGCCAGAAACGTTTCAAACTGTCCGTGTCAGTCGAAGCCCATTAGCTCTGGAGTCAGCAAAAAGTTCATGTCCGATGAATGGCTGTCATTTGTCCATCAGCATGACAATGAGTGTGGAGAAATGACACAGATGCCAAGATCAGAAGCAAAGGCATTTGTAAATTGACATCTGTATTAAAAGCAGATGCCTTAATGTTGTATGAAGAGAGAATAATGGGGCTGAAAAATAGGAGGAAAATGAATCATAACTCTGTTTTAAGATGGGATAGATCCCACCTCAGTGCGCGTCGCAATACAATACTAGACACCATGTCTTTTCTTGGGGGGGTGGATTAGACTTGTTAGCTTTCTATTAGGATTTAATACCGGCCTGCCTGCGTTCTCTGAGTTTTTCAACTCTTTCAAAATGGGCTGTCATTAGAGCCGAGCACTCCCCTGGGCACCACAAACTTTAAATAATTTGTGAATCAATTAACTGGCTACTCTCAACGCAACAGGGATTTCACACTCCAGGGTCGTGGTGCATTATCAGTTAAAGACGATTCATGGCGTTTTGGGAGAAAAGTTCATGGTTGAAATCATTAATTCATTTTACCGGACTTTTAGTTATGCATTACTTTCCACAGCTGGTGTGGCAAGAAGATTAATGGCGTGTTCTTTGCTCCTGTTTTCTGCTGTATATAGCCACCAGGTGAAACGTGGTCCTGCAGTACAAGGCGAGATACAGTGAGAGGGAGGACAGCAGCCCAATCCATGTAAAGTTTTAATCCTTATAAAGATGAAAAAGTCCATCAAACCTTCAAATGATAATTAAAATAATCACAATATTAAAAGGTTGCGTCCTTTTCATGTGGTTTTAGTATGGACCATATTTAATAACCAATTGCAAAGAGCTCAGACAACACCCAACCTCAACAAATTACCAACACTTAAAGCGTATTTTAGTTTAAGCACTTCAAAATGAGGTCATTCATGAGTAATACAGACAGAGCGAGCGATTAATTGAACGCAGACTTTACGAAGATGGATAAAGTTCAGGAGGGTTTCCCCCACATTCTTGCCAGGTAATGAAATATGCAACAATTAGTTTTCCAAATTCACACTGGGATCCAATGAAGTAATTGAGGCTGATGAAATTAAAATATTTGTGAGGCGGTCGAGCGGTCTCTGTTCAGAAACATTTTGACCATAATCACTGCAGGGTCAGCAGACTGAAGAGGCCCATTTGATAAATAATAGATGAGGAATAACCATTCAAAGGTTATTCATTTTCATTTTATGGTGAAGTGCCGTTTATTTAATTTCTGACCAAATGGCTCCTCAGCGTTCTCTCCTTCAGTGGCGCCACCGATGGAGAGCTGAGAGCCGCGTCGAGACTCTGTTGCTGTTGCTTGTTAAATGAATGGCGCATAATAACAAAGAGCGTATAGTGTGTGCCTATTCACGTGGTCTAACACATCCTCAGGTGTTTCCAAATGAGATTGCAAGAGTGTAATTAAACTTGTACTATAAGCACTCCAGACACAAACTAAATTACTTTCTGTCATGTTTTCAGATTAATTAAAGCTGCGGTGGGTCAATGGATCGAGATTTCAGATTGTACGAGGATCCAACCCGGTGTGTCTCGGAGGAGCGATATCGCAATGAGTGCTGGTCCACCAGGGCTCCATGTGGTATTTTATTTTGTAACAAGTACTGACAGATGCCCGATAACATTATGGTGACTTAAAATCCTTATAATCAAAACTTCAGGGGTCAATTTATCGACTACCTGAGGAGGTGCTGTTTTAGCTGGACCAGCAGGGGCCAATACACACAGGTGGTGACCAGCAGATGCACATCAATCATGTCTTGTTACGTGGTTGCAATTTTTTTTCATATTCAATCTTCCGAGTTGGTGGGCTGATCGCAGCTTCTGCTGATGACTCAGCTGCTTTAACATCTTTTATTCATACGCCTATTAGTGACGGTAACTCATTTTTTTTGTTACATTATTACAAAACATATTCAGAAACTGGTGCCTCAACTAGAAGGAAAAAGAAACAGAAAGATTGAAAAGAGGTGCTGAAAGTGTAAATGTAGCGTGCACTGTTTGTAATATATTCATGTCACTGAACAGCATTTGCACTAAAGTTTTACATTTATTAAGTTTGATTGATAATATTCTGCTTTTATCTTTACAAAACTATGTAGAGTGGGACTCGACTGATCACTGACTGCTGTGTTATCAGTTCGAACTGTTCATGACGCCCTCAGCAGCACCGACATGCAGCAGCAGCAGCAGTGGAGTTAGCTCGCTGGCAGCAGACAGGTGTGTGTTCGTCAGAGCAGACGTGAAACAGGATGATTAAACAATGGTAAATGGCCATGAACTTTGAATTCAGAGATGTTTCCCCTGCTGTTATTGGAGAGCTTCTCAACCACATTAATATGACTGCCGTGATATCTCCAACTGACATTTGGAGAAAAAAAAATAAAAAAAGAATAATATGAACTAAGTAACTCGCCTTTATTTGCTTAATATCTAAGATACATTTTTTATTAGAAAACCCGCAAGAGCAGCAGCTGAGCAAAGATAGTTAAAGTAATATGATATTGAGGCAGAGAGGACCGTAGTGCTCTCTATTCTGTTTCTTTTAAAGCCAAATGCCACCTTTCATAGCCACTGTCTTACTGTATTGCTGTGGGGGAAAAAATCACTTAAACTGCTTTTATTACCAGCGTATACTGCACAGGTACAAAGAGGTCAAGACAGATGTTAAAGAGTAATCTTAGATAGTTCAGTATTTTCACATTTTTGACCAGTGTCACCTGTAAATAAAATTCAAAACGCTGCCGTGTGTGTGAGCGTAGGAGCAAAGGAGCATGTTTTATGAAAGTGAAAGAAGCAGACAGAGAGGAAAAAAATCGCACCACAGCACTGAAGCAAAACCAAAATGCAAGAAAAAGAAGTCGGAGGATCTGATGTTTATCTGTAAGTTTGTGCCTGTACAACTGTCTAATTGTGCATACATTGTGTGCCTATCCAATTGTCCACCTCATTTGATGCAGGTGTTCATTGTGGGTGAAAGACAGCAGGGGTGTATGTGTGTGTGTGTGAGTGAGAGAGAGAGAGAGAGAGAGAGAGAGAGAGAGAGAGAGAGAGAGAGAGAGAGACATGTGGCAAGACAGAAACAGCTGAAGAGGCAAATTGATACTTACAAAAACTGAAAGACTCGATCCCCAGCTCCCAGCGATCACTGGTCGGCTGGTTTTGAATTCATGTAAATAACCTGAAACGTAAGCACAAATAGGAAAGGGCTATTTTCAGTGTGTGTCCTTGAATGCAACGTATCATATCACTGTTATTAAGAACTCTTGTCAGAGTATTACCCAGTCATTTCTGAATATAACTTAAACATTCATCAGTGAGTGAAAATCGCTTCCAGTTGATTAAAAACCCACACGTGAATTTGGAACGTGGTTAAAATCAACAGAGGGGTCTCAGATAACTGTATTTACCTACGTCCGAGCAAACAGAGACAGACCAAGAGGAAGAGAATTGGGGCAATAGTGTTGTTGGCTGAGGGTCAGAGTCTCCACAGCTGAGCGAAACAGCTTTGTTACTGTGTGACCTCCAGTCCTCACAGCTGTCACCAATGGGAATCCGTCCTGGACAATGTTTAAAAATCTACTTCTCTGCTACCTCATTAATCTGTCTTCCAGTTGGTGGATTCCACTAATAAACAGCTTTCATATAAAGCGGCTGTTTTATTAAATTTTAGCTTCTCTCTTCAACCGCTGCCTGCTAATGATTTATTTAGGGGGCCATGCTCTGCTAGTTTCAGCATGTCTGCTGAAGGGGCTGCAACTTAAGAGCTTTGTTGGAGAACGTGCAGATAACCAGGAAACTCAAGTACAGTGTAAGTGTGAACAGTTTTTAGGCATCATCAGAAGCTAATTCCTGCTTAAATACACCCACAGTTCAGAGGTAATGACAATGCAGAGAAAACAGTTCACTGATAGGATCGTCTAGCTCAAGGGATGGAAATGCTGCGAGCTCGTTCATGTTCATTTTCTCACATTATCTTGTTTTTCACAATAAGCCAAGATCTCATTACCAGCTGATTTATACAATTAGTCCACCTCAGCAGTGCCAATTAAACAAGGCCAAGGGTTTTTTAAGGTCACGCTTAACTGATCTGTCACTAATTTGCACTACAGCACCTTAGTCTCCCTTCGTCAGGGGCAAATAAGCCACCAACAACAAGACCAGATAAATGTACCGACTACCACTGCATTGTTGTCAGAGCACAGCACGGAGTCTGCTGCGTGGGAGGCTGGAGGGCGAACAGAATGAGCCAGATAAAGGCAAGAGTTGCAGACGGGTCTGAATGTGGTAGCCTTGAGGCTGGAGGTGACAATGGGGGAGAGGGGACCCAGGTGACCCCAGCTGAATGGAAAGCTGTTACATGAATAGCACCTCTGAGTTTAAAATCTACTCCTGCCTCTCAAATGACGCTAAACACAGACTATTTCACTGTTCTGAACTATGCTCCAGCTGCAACCACCCACTCTTGTATTCACACGCACACACGCGCACACACACACACACACAAACACGATTAACTTATATTAGTAGCTATTCAGTGTACACAATAATCCCTGCCTGCTGGATAAACCACATATTACATGGATGGTAATTCAATGAACCAGTCTTTGTCAAACATCTGACTATAGGCTTAATTCCTGTTGTGCCTAAATAAATGAGAGCTCTTATAATTACAGAGAGTACATATTAACAAACCTTTGAATTTATAATCTGATGTTGATTGAGAACAATGAGGTAAATAATAAATGGGGAACGTATTCCTTATTCATCGGTTATATTTAAGTTAATTATTTGTCTGTGGGTGAAAAAAAGAATTTATAATTGCAAATAATGAGCAAACCCACAAATGATATTATAATGAAGCCAGCGTAGTAATCCCTGTGGTGTAATAAGAGTCAGTGTCAACCGGCCTATTGTAGCTGCATGTAGCAGCTCTTTTCCTGCTGAGAATTAGACCTGCGGGCAGGAAACATAAAACAAGCGCTCCCCATTCCCAATTAGAGGACTGGGAACTTATTAAACACAATTCCACTGAAGCCCAAATTCAAATGATTAGATTCACCACATTGTTATAAATAGATGCTTAACCAATATTCAGTATTTTACCATTATTATTATTATTATTAGTGCTATTTTTTTTATTTTTAATTACAGGGGGTGAGAGGAAGAGATACCAAGTAAATGTGGCCCCATTAGGCCACAAGTGAACAGTCAGGATGAGGCACAGAGGCGTTTTTTTTTTTTTTCTGCTAAAATAATTTCAGTGCACTGAGCGTAGAGGAGGTTTAGCTCTCATGTACAAAATCCAAACAGACTGCCAACATCAAAGGAGCAGGGACAGAGAGCTCACATCCACCTGTGGCATTTCTGTCAAAGAGTGGCCTTTTCTTTAGCTCTGGCTAGTCGGAGCTAGCTCAACACACATACACACACACACACAGATACGCACATGAACACACAAACATCCTTCACGGACACTAAAGAAATACACGGAGATGCAAAAGCGCAAACACACTCAAGTTGCCACAAAAGCTTTCATATGCAGTGAAGCGGAGTTAAAAATTATAGCATCATTCCCAACACTGAAATTCAGTCAGGGTACACACACACACACACACACACACAGCTATATCCACACACACACACACACACACACACACAGCTTTAAATTTGGTATCGTTCAGACACGCATACTTAACACACATTTGCAGTTTGTCTGGGCACAACACTAAATTCAAATCCCCACATTTGTGCAGCAGCACAGTGGGTGAAATATAAGGTTAAATCATTCACTTGTACTAAACCCTCCCACGCAGAAGTTTCTCATGTATCTTTATGTTACACGTCAAACAGGCTGTATGCCTGCTGGAATTGCCACTTGAGCCAAAGCCTCGTGTACAGTACATGAAGAAAAAGTTGCTTTACCACCACAGCACAGATCAGATTCACTTTCACATCAACTGAACCTTCAAATTCCAGACATGTGTTCATATACGGTGTGGGCTGTATGCTTGATTTCATTTTCCTTGACCATAACAAAGAGTTGTGTTTTTCACAACCATCATATGACAGTGGCTCAGTATCAATACACAACATGGCCACAGCTGTATACAGCATGGAGGAGGCCGACCACAACCTAGCTGTCCCGACCAAATTCAGGTTTAGAGTTTCATGTGCTTTAACTCTATGTTGCATTACTTCTACTGCTGCATGAGGGACGTATTTAAATTGCACGTATGTGGGTGTTGGTACGTTTATGTGTCTGCTGCATACACGTGTGTGCACATATGCATCAGTGCAGTTCACCTTGCTGTTATGTGTGGATATGCATGAGGCAAGCCAAAACTTGTACCTCAACTTCTGTTTGGTATTCATCCAGATCTGCAACATGTTAAAAAAAAAAAAAAAATCCTCCCAATCCTCCGCTCCAAATCCTCACTCTCTCCTGCGTCCAAACAAGCTGAAGTAGGAATTCTGTCGAGGTAGTTATTTTGACAATAGAGGTAATCTATGCCATCAGCAGACTGCTCCCTACCTGGATGCAAGTGTGGTTATCTCTGCAGAAGCAGCAGCCACACAGTCAGTCAGGCCGCGGACTGCACAGGGGAGTTTGGGGAGATGCAATGAGGTGGGGCTATAACACTGGTCCCAGGGGAAATAGGGAAATGGGAGGAAGAGGAGAGGTGGGGGTACAAGCGTGGAGGGCACACAGAGCACAGTAGCCTCAGAAATGTCTTATACAGCAATTGAACACGTGTGATTGTCTGTTAAATATCCAGTTCCATAAAGTCAATCCCCTCTGCGGTAGCATCATCTGTGAAATATGAAACGACAGCTTCCATGCCGTGAGTAATCACCGTAGCCAGGAATGAGAGGACATAGCTGGTGGGGAATCAGCCAGAGTTCAGGTAAACTGTGGACACTTTGGCATAGATCATTTTATGGAGGGTGGCCATTGTCATCTCGTAAATTTATCCACTTCCTATAACTGACAAGATAAACTTTGGACATCTACGGACAGATAAATAAAGACGTCCAAGTGCTGTGCCATTAAAAAGACAAGCTGTACTTCTACAAGAGAACCACCATATCATTGAGTTATTTGGTGTCGGAAACAGGTCAATCACGTGCAAACAGCTGTTTCATGCTCCAGCACACCGTTAACTGTCACAGCCAGACAAATCTCTCTTTTCTTCTTCTTTTTATCTTTACCCTCTGTCTCTCTCAAAACTGCTTATTTTTCTGTCTCTGCCCCATCCTGCCACTGAACCACAGCACACCAGACATGCACAAAATGTCTAGCACCAGCGTGTCAGGAATGACTCCCATAGTGTCACTCCAGTTAAAATATCTGTGTTGGGATTAAAACAATGGTCAACATTTTTATATTTAGCAGAGCTGAAGAGCGATACTGTCATGCACAAAAGGAAAAAAGAAAAAAGGAAAGGAAAAGAAAAATCTACACAGTTTGTTACGAGCAATTGCCTGATACAGATACGGTGCCGTGGCTGCACGAGGCTTTCATGTGCTGCTCGGCAAACACATTATCTGTCATTTCCTTTGCATCAAGTAACAAGAATAAAAAAGTCTATTTACTGAGCAACTGGGTTGAGGAAGGGTGAAGGCAGAGAAACGCCCGGCAAACAGAGTGGTGGACGGCGTTCAGTCCCCAGTGCTGCTAACAGGCGGGTGTGCAACCTATCAATTCTCTTTGATTCCCTCTCATATATTCTTCACTTCAAAGACTGTAAAGACAGAGAACACAGAATAGGCTTGTCTTTTTGCACACTGATGAGACTCCTGTTCGTAACTTCCAAGATGTGTGCACATATTTTCTTTCTTTCTTTCTTTCTTTCTTTCTTTCTTTCTTTCTTTCTTTCTTTCTTTCTTGCCTTTCTTCTTGCTCAGTGTTTCTGTGTATGTTGGGGGTCTCTCTCAGGTTATGTGTTTATTTTTCTGGACCCATCTTCTAGTTTACTGCATGGTGGCGTTTCTCCCCTCTTATCGCCTGGCCCTCACGGGGCACTTTAGCCCCTCAAATCCTGTTCACCATATACTCGTTTTAGAATCTGTGAAATGAGTGCTAGAGAAGCATGGCCACAATGTCTGCCTGTGTTGCTACTGGACTCAAATGGGCTTGGTGCTTTTTTTTTGTCCAGGGAGATGCATAAATGGAAGTTTTTAACACCTCAAAGGAGGCTGGGCCTTTGTGGAGCCACACTAGAGAAGCCTGCCAGTCTCCCGAGGAGGCAGACACACTGAGTGCTGCAGGACAAAGAGCTTAGAGGAGGAGAATCAGCAGGGGCATCACTCTGCTTTGGGCACCAAGCAGACACACACACATGTACACCCACATATACTGTATAGCTGCACTTACACACTGGGCACGCACACACATACACACAAAGCATTGCAAAGACTGAAATGGCACGTTTCAGCTAACTCAAATACCTGTAAACACAATCTGATCAAAAGAGGCAGGTTTGCTGTATCATAACAATCATGATATATTTTGAATCTGATCAATTAACAGACACCGAACTCTTCTCATATGTGCAGTGCAAAAACACACAGCATGTAGAAGTGAGCAAAGAATAAGAGGAGATGAATAGAAACACTGTATTTCCACCAGTTAAAATACAATGCTAACTGTAAATAGATTCACATGTGATTGTACAAACATGCTCAATAAAAAATGACAAACACAAGCAGCACCAACAAACTCCTGCCATTTCCTACTTATTGATTTCAGCTCCACTATTTGAAAATAATTTCCTCATTTCCATCTCAATTTTCCTTATTGAAATTATTTTTTTTATTCCCGAGTACAGCCCCGACAGCTGGCATTTACAATCAGTCTTTATGCTGTGTAGATGTCTACAATAAGCATTTAGATGCAAATATCTCTGCCTTGTACAAAAGACTTGCAACTTCTGTCAGAAGGAACATAATCAACCTGCAATTGTCTCCTGGCTCCAAGTGGTTTCCAGTGACGAGGCCTAAGCTGTAAGCATCTGTATTCAAATGATTCCCTATTTCAGGCACGGTTCAGTGTGGATATTTTCCAACAGTACGGCACTGAAAATCAATCACATGGTGAATTAAACCAGAAAAGAAACAACTGATCCATAAATGATCAGGTTACAACAAGGCATTGGTGTCCGCAAATTATTCAGTGTTTTCCTTGTTCGAGGAGAAGCGCGGATGCACTATTTGACAGTGGCCTTTTTCCACCAATGGCTTGTATTACTGTCGCACATTTTCTGATTTGCAAAGGCAGGCTTAGGTTGACAGATAATTATTTTATAGTGGCGAGCTCGGCACAGTGCAGCCAGACAACTTTAACTGAGGATGTGGGGAAACCTTTGTTGTAGCGTGTTACAGAGTAAAGGAAGTCTGAAACAGGCTGCAGTGTTCACAGAATAAAAATAAGAAAAAGAAACATTCATCTTCTATTCATATAACACACCATTGTGCTCTACATTACAACAGCATTTCAATGCATCCGGCCAAAAACCCCTATTCAAGTATTGGTCTGAATGAACAACTGATACAAACAGAGCAAACGCACATGATAACAACATTTACCTGAAATTAAGACATGAGAGTTTAAGGGAAATAGAAATAAATTATATTTATATATAACACTAAAACACTATACTATGTTAATCTGATAGTGATGGGTGGGGGGGGCTCCACTGGCCCCTGTACAGCCATTTTAACATTTGAACAATTAACATTATAAACCTATG
>OMNW01025635.1:0-10979 GCA_900303245.1 Selene dorsalis
CCCTCTCCACAGGCTTGGTGATAAGTCATTATGGCAGACCACACTTGGGTAACTGGGGCAAGGAGAGGAGAGGAGAGGAGGAGTGGCACTGTGACCTGCATTCCTTTCCATCTCTTGGAACCCATTAGCCACAGAAAGCTTTTATCTGCCCGCTGTTTTCGCTGTACTTATATTTAGATTTCATAAATGCAGATATTTTATAACATAATCACAGTTATTCTGCCAGTGAGGCGTCTTCAGGGGTGGGAGGGGGAGGGCAGACTGGATTCTTCAGTTTGTAAACTATGTGAACTGACAGCATACAAATGCATGTGGGTCCCCATTAACGTATTGCATTTTAGATGCATATTCATACAGCGGTACAAGACCTACTTTTTAACTATCTGATACAAAGTACTACAGAAGTAAAAATGCATGCATTCATCCAGTCCCAAACACTTCTGCTGCAATTAGCATCTGTTGTCTTACTCAATTCTGGTCTGTTGCAACATCTCGCCTCAAATGTTTTGTCATTCTAGCGCTCAGTGAATCAGCCCGACATCAGTGAGTCTGGACTGTCAACAGGGAAACAGTTTAGCAGGATTAATAATTTTTGTAATAATTTATGACGGGGGCAGGTCAAGTTTAAACAAGGAAGTCGGTCACAGTCAGAGTCAGTTTTCAACAAACAGTTTGGGTTGTTCATTTTCCTACACGACTGTTGTGGTAGATCAGTGATCTAATACCAGCAGGGGTCCGTTTCAGTGCATCAACAATGATTAAACCACAGCAATTAGCGAGCAACGTCAATGTTATTGACAAAAAAAAAAAATCAGCTTTTAGTTACAGTAATTTAGTGTTTCACAGACTGATTTGAGGCAGGGAGGTGCACCGGTTTTAAATTTGGAGAAAAAAAGAAAGACAGTAGTACTGGATCAATAACAGATCCTCTGAATTGAGGTAGAGGAACTAATTAGAATAAAGAAAAAGAAAGTATTGAATCTGTTCTTCCCCACAAAAAGTCTGGCTAACGTGGATGTTTGTTCAAAATCTAAACAATCGTGTGACTGTTCAGGTCTCTAGTCCCATCACTTCTCCTGAGGGTCAGATTATACTTGAACAGAACTAGTTCTTCAGTCTCTTTATTTCTACTGTATTCAGTAATTATTGCATATGCTTCAATCAAGTAATCTGTAATGCTGCAGTTCATCTCTCTGCCTGTTCTGAATGGTGACACCTATCGGTCCAGTGAAAATCCAGTTGTCACAGAGACAGTGGAGGTTTCATTTTTAAAAATGTGGACACGTAAGAGTGCAAACTTCTGGACGGTCTCTCCTGGAGCAGTTTTCTCCTGGAGGCTTTGCACCTCCAGGTGGACTGAAATGAGTTCAACCCTTCCTCACCTCTGCACAGCTCCCAGCCACAGCACGAGGGGGTGTGAAGGCAACTGTCGGTGAGTGAAACAAGAGAGAGAAGTTCGGACACAGGCCGACTCTCATCAGAACAGTGTGTGAGCGGGAAGGTTTTTTTTTTTTTAAGCTGTTTGATCGTGTGACTTTGACTCCTGGAGGAGCATACATGCTCAGTCTGATGCTGTCATTTCAAAGAAAACAAAGCCTAAAACTATCTCTGAAAAGGGTCAAGTTGTAAATAAAAACAGATTTACCTTTTTCAAATCTAACGTAACTTTCTGAGGTTTCTCTCATCGCACAATATTGATCACACAAGTCAAAGTGAAAACGGACCGTGCAATGATAAGAAGAAACAGGATGAAAGAGAGACGAGCTGAGAGCAGATAAGCCCACAGCATGTGACATCTCCAGGGCACCCCCTTTAACACACACACACACACACCTACTGTAAAAGTGACTAACAAAGGCAATCGTGCATAAAGCCTAGCTCACTGCTCTGGCCCACAGCTTCTGAGGATTGTAGACGCTGCCATCTCTAAATCGCCTGAGGAATCGTTGCCTCAAGGAAAAGAAAGAAAAGAAAAGTGAAGCCTGAGGTTCAGCAGTCCAGATGGATTTACACTACATGTGCTCATGATGTTGCGAGTGTTCACGGTCCATTATGCTCTCATCTGAAACATTTCTCTCGTTCTGTATTTTCTGTTATTCTCCGCTGTACGACAGCAGCCCACGATATGACTGAAGTTAAGTGAAAACTGATATAAAATTTACTCTGCTCTTTGAACATCACAACTCATCAGGTCAGAGCGGCCCTGAGGGGCAGGGGACGGAAACTGTGTTTCCCAGATCCAGTTTTATTTTAAAGCAACACAAATTCATCAGATAAAAGATGACATTTGGATGAAATGTGTTTGTTTGCTGTCTTTAAAGACCGTAGCAGAGTTGTGTTTTTATGTCTGTTAGGCCTAGTCAAGTTAACTTGATACTGATTTTCTAATCTGACTGTAGGCCAGAGGGAAACAAATATACCTTACTACTTCCTTTTCAGTATGGCAGACTGAGCTGCACTTTGTTAGGACCATTTGGCCTTTGAAACAAAACTTCATGCTAACCAGCTAGCCCCAGCCTGCATCAGTCACGCTGCTCCGTCCTGTCAGACGATCATCACAGCAGAGAAAACTTACAAACAGCCGCATGAATTATTAACATCCTCCCCACCAAAACACTGCCACCTCATCTGTGAGAATCAGTGTTTATATTGAGTCTGTTTTAAACTTTGTTAGTCTGGTAAAATCCCCTCTGAGCAGACGCTGAAACAGTGACTCACTTCTATGATTTTAACGACTTACAATGTAAAAAAACAAAAAAAACAGCATTATGCTATAAATTCACTTGCACAGTTGTTGGAAGTAAAAAAAAAAAAAAAAAGTAAAAGTTGCCCTGAATTTCCTTCATCTTCATAATGCACAGATCACACTTTCTCTGCCAAAATTTGGGCTCTGGGATTTTTTTTCTCACGTTTAATTAATGCAGATTTATTGCACATGCATGCAGGGACTCCCTCTCTCTTTCTCTCTCTCTCTCTCTCTCTCTCTCTCTCTCTGTCTCACACACACACGCACACACACTCTTAAGGGAATAAAAATGCTTACAAACAAAATCTCCCACTCCCATAACTACACACACAGAGAGAGTACATGCATATCATCCCAGCCTAATCTAATCCATTAGTCATATTAAGCAGATGTGGTCGTTCATATGGACCAGACATCTCTATCTACCAGCAGCAGATGCCCAGTTCCTCCACCAAACCTAAAACCTAAATACATATTTTTATATTACTACAAATCATTTATCATTATGACTCTCGTTACTGGAGACGGTGGGAATATCAGCATAACATCTTATTAGAAATCCTCCCACGACACAGCTCTGTGTGAGTGCTGTGGTGTGTTACTGTGAGTTCCAGCAGCCAGCTGAGTGGCTGTGGTGGGCATCGGGCTCCAGACAGCTGGTGTAATGACATTTTCACAGCAAGCGATAGAACAGCATGTTATTTTCTTCTATGGATGGCGAGCGCGCAGATTTAGAGAGGTTCGAGCAGGCATTCCCATTCAAATCAATACTCTCCACAGAGGTCATTTGGCCGGTGCACTCAAAATGAGATGGAGGGAATGAGGGGATTATCAATGTGTTATAAAACAGAGCATCGGCAGAGTGTTTGAGACTTACGTCGTTGAATGGTTTGCCAAGGAAAACTTTCATTTCGCCTCATTTAATTTTGCCGGGCCCTCCCAGGGCCAGCTAAAACATTCAAGCCTTATTTTACAGTAAACAGCCCCATTTCCAGCGATACTTTGAAAAGCAATACTATAACACCTTACAAGCTTACGTTCTACAACGCTGGCTTCAAATGTCCCATACAGCGTTGGCACACCCCACCGGGGGAGAGACACTTCTACCGATTCTAGCTGCATAATGGTGGCACATGCAGGCTCCTGTGGTGATGTTTCCATGGATGAGAGCCCTGCGATTTAGCATCCCACTGTCCTCACCGCGGCGACATCATGTGTGTGTTCGGCTGCACCTGTGCCACATCACAGGCTCACAAAGCTATTTCATCCAGCCTCGGTCTGATGCAAGCTCAGGTAACGTATTCGCATATATTCATACTCGGCATCATATAAACTAAAACTTCTGCCAGAGACGATGAGGGACACGAGTCACAGGCTGCTGGCTCTGCCTCTGTGTTGCTGCACAGATGGATCCCTGTTGTCAAGCAGAGTCAATAATATAAACATCAGGCTTAGTCCATGGCAATGTATCATGTCAACAACTCAGTGGCTGAGCAGATGCAGACATGATGGATGTGCATCAGGCTTGTGACCTTTGCCTCCATTCAGTCTGTGGCCATCACATCTGTAGAGTCATTTCTGTGATAATCAAAACAATACCAGCGGTCTTATTTTGATTGGCCACCATCTGAAAATTGATGTTGGACATATAACGACTCTGTATACAAAGGAGTAAAACAGCTACGCTACATCTTCACATTATAAAAGTGACTGATCAATGAGGTAATTATTCTCTTTGAACACAAAAACTTTACGATTTCATTTAAAGAAAACAATCACATTACTGCCACCTATCGAGTGCGGATCATTTGCTCTTCAGGCAAGTGTAATTTGTTTAAATGGTCTTCAGGGGACGTTTAATTGTCCAAGAAAAACACAGTTGTAATAGGATAACGAACAGGACTGGGCAGACACAGCAGTCATCTACCCGTGTTGTACACCGACATATTCCAACAACATTCGCGTGGCGTTCGACAAGACATAAAAGTCAAGTGATAAGTGCAGCTGATGTGCAGAGCAGAAGAAGAACCTGAAGGTGCTCGAAGATGAAAAGTAAAAAGAAAAGCTTCTTCAGAACAGAGAGGAGATGTTTTCCTATTGTGCTGCCTGTGTTTTCATAAGAAGCCAGATATCACATGGCATATTCCTCCACCGTTCAGAGTTATCTCTAGTTTACTGTTAAAGTCTCTGCCCTTGTTCCCGTCTGTAACTGCAACTCACGGCCTGTCAGTAGCTTTTCTCACACACACGATTCTTTCAACTGTCTTTTTCTCAGAAGCCGGAGCATGTTCCTGGAGTTTTATGCCTCATTGCTGTTTCCAACTCTACTGAAAGTTTAATACATAATAAAAGCTTGTTTTCCGCTGTTAACATCCCATACACCCACACAGAGATCAAAGCTTCATGGTAACCAAGTCAACAGGTCCAAGACAAACATCATTATGTAGTTCACACCACTGGATGAATAAACTTGTTTTCTATAAGCCTCAAGCGAAGTCTGAATGAGATGATGATGATGATGATGATGATGAGCTGATGATGATGTAGAATAAATTAAGAGTTTGAGTGGGTTCTCATTCACAAGGTGATTCAGCATTTAAACACTGATTTTCATCCTCAGGAATGAAAACTGCTTTTTTTTCCCCATGATGCTGCTTTCTAGGCCAAAACAGACTTAAAAATAACTCCCGCATCTCAGAGAAGTTTGAAGGGAAAAATTAACTTCATGTCAGCATCTGTCTACTTTTTTTTTTACTTTTTTCTGGAAAACTTTCCATGTTATAAAATCAAGATTTCATCTTTTTCTGAAGTTTTTTTTTCCCATTTTGTTTTTTTCTTCTCGTCACTGTAGATATTTGAAGTACTTCAAAGCTTCAGGGCAAAGTCATAACAGCTTTGACCCTAGACAGGAAGGAAGTGGAAAAATAAAGAGCTTAAGAGAGAGAGAGAGAGAGAGGGAGAGACACTTCCTCTTTCGCCTTTTCTCTCTCTCTCTTTCTCACTAAGTTGTACAATGGTGGTTCGACAGAGAGCAACACACAGGGATGGTGACATTTCCACTTGACACACTAAAGGCTCCATCTCTCGCCATCTCTGCCACACACATAAAATTTAAAGACACGGACTCTCTTTCTCCATCAACATGTTCCTGTGCGGCAGCATCAGCTGCCTCTGAGGATCCACAAAGACCTGGCTCACCCACGAGTGCCTGCGTCTGTATCGCCTGTGCGTCTGTCTGTCTGTCGGCTAGTCTCTCCTCATTTCTCCTGCTGACGTTTCAGTCTGTTTTGCCATTCGTAAAAGCAGAAATCCTCCTTTAATCACCGTTCACATTCTTCTCAGGTGATCCCTGAGACGGCAGCTGAACTGAACCAAAGTCGACAGACCACTTGGTGTCATGGAGGGAGTCGTAGTTTATGAGTTTTTTCGAGTCAAACTCGTTTTCATCAATTTATTCATTAATTTATCCTTCATTCAATCAGGAAAAGTCCTCTTGAGATCAAGGACCTCTTTTTGAAGGGAGACCAGGCAGCAGGATAAATGAAAAAACATAGTTACAGACAGAAAGTTAAAAAGAAACTAAATAAACCAGGTAAAGGGAATTCACTTTTCAAGAGAGAAATTCAGTGTTAATGTGTTTTAATGTAACTTTCCTCCCTGCAGTGACTCATCACCGTGTGCTCTCTGTGCCTGGTCATTGAGATGTTGTGATAAACTTCTCAAATGCATTTACGCTTCTCGTGTTTTCTCTCTCAAAGATTTTTGTCAGCAGTGCATGGATATACATTTATTAAACCACTGAATATGAATTTGGGGCGGATCCCTCTGCCCAAAGCTGTCCCGCTATTCATCAAGGACAAGAATAATTGGATTTTGGTGATGCAGAGGACAAATATAAGCCAACCAGGGAGGTGCTGGGTGTTTAGCCATGCAGGAGAGGTAGAGGAGCTCTCGCTGTGACCTTGACTGATCACCTCCTCTCAGGACCAGAGGAGGAACCTGGGACTGGTTCTGCAGGAGTCAGCACTGCAGACCATGCAGGAGCCAGACTTTATACAGAACATCCTTATAGGAGTAAATGTTGTATTAAAATGTGCGTTAGTTGCTTATTAGTGAAACTTTTCTATTTTAGCAATGCTCAGCACAGTCTGCTCTTGACAGATCACATCCTGTGTTGGAGGCAGCCTGATTCAGAAGAGTCAGCAAACAACAAACCAGTGGTTCTCCAAGGAAGACAACAACTCCTCCAAGGTTGATTTTATGAGGCAAACTGAGATCGAATACATGGGATTCACCAGCATCTATAATGGCAGTCAGGTATAGGCCACATCAGCAGAAGCTCTGATGTTGAGTTGTGGCCTCTGTTTTGCCCTACTCGCATCTTAATTGTCTAATAAATTGGATCAGATTTAATAAGGGGAAACGATAAGGGGTAATCGCTTTTAGCTATTCAATCCATCAGTCTGCGTCAAGGAAAATGTCAGATTTTGTACTGTATGCTGATTTCAGCCTGAATCCATCATCATTACACCACAGTGTCCTGGGATCGAGAACGCATGTGTAACCTTTCTCCCCCAGCCCTGAAGGGAGTGTCTATAATAAGCAGCATCATAAATCGACAACAATTGTGCTACAATTGAGTGGGCGAGGAGGAGAAAGAGGGGTGCACGGCGGTAAAAGGAAGAGGAGAAGAGAAACAGAGATGAAGATGGCTCCCACCTTGAGGTTAAAGGATAAAAAAGTTGCTGAGTGGTGTGTCAGACGTTATAATAGAGGTCAGAATGTATTAACTGGATGAGCGGATCATCAAAAGGTACGGGGCCGGGAGGGGTGTGTGGTGCCATGTGCACTGGGGGGTGCAGAGTGCAATGAACCACCCCGAACAATCTCACCTCTAACAATCTGACACTGTATCCCTCAAGACAAGAGGGAGAGAAAAAAAAATCTTGAGTAATTCTTCAGAAACGAGACAATCCTCCGACAAAGGCAGCTTTCTCATTATGATGATTATCTGAATCTAGATCTGCTCTTCCCCTCCATCACGTGCAGATCATCCCTGTATCTTTAATCAACAGTTTCCTGGATGTTTGAATGTGCCTGATCCCCAAACCTACAGCGACTCATCCACTGACTGACACCCCAGGATTAGTGAGGGAGAGAGAGAGCGAGGGACCCCGTGAAGACCATCTGACACCCCGTGATTAGTGTCTCTGTGTGTGTATGTGTGTGTGTCCTAATCTCTACAGACTGATACCCCATGATTAGACACGGGGGGATGTAAAGTATGTGTGAATCTGCATATGTGTGTGTATGTGTGTGTGTGTGTGTGTGTTGGGGATGGGGCAGCAGGGTGAAGATTAACAATCATCATTAACACAACACATGTCCATTAATCCTCATCATAAAGCCTGCTATTATTGCACTGGAAAGTTCATTTCAGCTGTTTGTGTGTGCCTGAGCCGCCGTGTCGTGCTGCTGCTGCCGCCGCACACTACAGCAGGAAACACACCGGGTTGTGCATATAAATCCTAACAGACAGATTGATGCATATTTGGTCCGAGTCCAAAGCAAAATGACTCACGCAGTCTTTTGAGTCTCGTTCAATTCACCATCCTTTAAGTGGCTACATAAGACGTGAGCTGAGACTTTGCACCCTGCACTGTTGAGTCATTTGGTAACTTCACTTAAATTGCACAGACTCAGGAAACTACTGCGTAATGTTCATTTGTTGCCGCTGCGCTGCCGAGTTACACATGATCGATCTGAGAGAGCTCTGTGAATTATCAGTGATTAATGATGGAATTGGCTTGTTTTCTTCATTGGGCTGTGCTCAGCTGGGACAACGTGTGTGTACATATGTATTACAAATATGTATTAGTCAGTTAAGTAATTAGTCAATGTAAAGAAAGAAAATTCATTGTTCATTTTAGCCAATTATAAAACACAAATGTCATTCACACTGTCGGATTAAAGCCTCTTCAGTGTGCTGTGTTGGTTTCTCTAAGAGTGGTAAAGAAACTTGGAAACTGCAGTGGCCATCTTTTTTTTTCTTCTTTTTTTTGTAGTTGTGATTAACATGTTGTCTATTTGAAGCATTAGCTCTCATTTGAGTCAGGTCAGCTCTCTTTGGGACTCCACCAACTCTTAAGTTGCTGAATGCTTCTCTGCTGATCGCTAACTTCATCTGATAATCTGTGGGAAAAACACATAAATCAATGAGACTCCTAAGAGTGAGATAAAATATGGTAGTTGTGGGCCCAAAACAATGAGCTGTGGGGAACTGCGGAGTCAGGTGATAATTCTCTGTGGGTTTGACACTATCACCATCAACCCCTTTCCCTTTACACTTAGTAATCTAGGCCATTAATAATACAGAGATATTTATAAGGGCACATTCAAAGCCTCATCCCACCAAAAATATGATCATTAATAACAACAACCCGCGTCATTATCCAGATACTGTACACCAGTGCTGTGTTACGTTAAATCAACCTTTTCTTTCCTTGTTTAATTTCCTATAAAGCAAACTCACTCATCAAAAGCCAGGAGAAATGAGAAAATGACGAATCTTTGGAACAATTTATCTAACAAATCTAGGAAAAGCATCACAAACACAAAATCAGGCTGTATGCATAAGAGGGCCAAATGTTTGATTTAAAGCACAGCCCTCCATCTTCACTGGATCCATTATAAAAAATTCAACTTATCACCATGAAAAATGAAGCATATACGTGGCTGGAAATCCTGACTCCTTAGGTTTCTAATGATTCATATTCACAAACAGTCCAGTGGTGAACATTGGCATCTCTGTGCAGAGTCACTTTTGTCGCAGTAACACCACTGCTACACACTTTCAGTGTCTTCCTCTCTCCAATATGCATCTACCTCTTTCTCTTGTCCTCTCCTCCCTCTCGTCTACTTTCATATTTTTCCGTTGTCCTCACATCCCCCGTCTCTCATTCATCTACACATAACTCCAGCACCTTTTCAAAGCATTTCTGCGACGACTGGAGTTAAACAGTGAAAGCTTTCTGCCTGCTGATTCAGAGGATATAGCCCTGCTTTCAAGTGCTGCTCATAAGCTCCAACTTTTGAGTTCTTGAGGCCCCTGAAATCCTGGATTCAAGACTTTCTCCTTCAAATATTCATCAAGGAAAGTGCAATAATCAAACTTTGGGTTAAAAGATCAGTAATTGTTATTTATTCAGAGTTTAACAAGCAAAAACTCAGCTAATCTGCCTTAAGAGGACTGTGTGAGAGCACTTAAATCACACGTGACTGACAGCGGCTCAGCAGTATCCTCAAACAGCCTCATAACTGTCATCTGACTTTGATCCACATCAATGCACACAGAGATAAGTCAAATCACCTTTTTTTGAAAAGAGTCCTGCCTGCTTCAAACCAGTCAGAAGACCACAGACAAAACAAAAAAATACAGAAAATGATAGTAAAAAAAATGTGCTGATGTAAAATTTAGGAAGCTGATTGAAAGAAAAGACTTTACGGGCCTCTGAGACGTAGCCTCGATATGAAGTCATGAAATATGACTTATTTGTGTTGTTTCTTTGTGTAACGGCAGCAAAGAGAAAAGGGAAAATGGATTGATTTATTTGACTTAATGTTTATGGAGACTGTTCATGGAAGCATCACCTACTGTCTGCTCCTCCAACCTCTGGAGACGGGATATCGCTAACGAAGCCTCAGTTGCTCTCTCTTTCCCTGTTGGACTAGTTCATGAATACAACATTTCTAACAGCAATTAAAGGCAACATCTTCTTTCAAATCCCTGTGTGAACATGCACTGACTGTATGTGAGCCAGAGAGTGAGGCCACCTACGGGCTAAAAGCCGCAACAAGCTGTTCCAGTTTCCACAGAGTATAACTCAAACAGACTGATCAATATCACTGATTCGTCAGTGATTACCAGAGGGTATATGTATGACTAAGAATATGTATATGGATCCAAATGTGCTTTTAGCTAGCACCCACAGTAATCTGCTCTTAAGCATTATTACAAGACACTCATGAGCTAATAAATGACACGTACAGCACCTCAAGGACACAGGAAGACGCCTTCGGAGTACACCATGCCGTGTTTGCCTATTGTGACAGCTCGATTTCACCACGCTGGGAGAAAATGAGTTTTTCCTGAGTTATCTGAAGTAATGTCTTGTTAACGGCGTGAATGGAGCCACACTACAACCTTACACACCTATTCCTCTCAAGGTCCGCG
>OMNW01025636.1:0-10065 GCA_900303245.1 Selene dorsalis
CAGAGGAAAAAAAGAACATCCACTCCTGTTCTATTCCTCCATTAGTCTCTCCTCTACAGTGTGCCTCATTTCAATTGTATCTCATTCCTCATCTAGTCTGCCTCACATGCAGCCACCTCCCTCTCCCCACCATGTTGCCAGTCTCCCTGATTTAGCCACAATGGGCACTTGTGCGGTGGATCTCAGTCTTGGGACAGAGCTACTAGACACAGTTTAGCTGGCGGTGGCTGTGTGTGTAGGGGTGGGCGGCAGTGGGGAGACGGCAAAGAAAGGGAGAAAAGGGATTATAAATGAACTGTGGAGATAGAGCACAACCTGACAATAAGTCCCTTCTCCCCAATGTGTCTGCGTCTGAGTGTCAGTGTGTGTGTAAAAGAGAGAGGCAAAGGATTAGCTTGTGAGAAAAAAAGTCATCTCCCTTTGTGTTCCAAGTGATGCTGTCAATCATGGCAAGAGTGAGAGAAGCTGTGTGTGTGCATGTGTGTGTGTAAAGCAGATATAAGGATGCACAGTTTTGGCTCTGGCCATAAACATAACCAATAATAAACAGTCTGACAGCAGGGTGATTTTATCATTTATCTTTTGCTCCTTTGTTCCTATCTACACATAAAGTTAGATATCTCAGTGTAGGACAGCTACACATCATTAACACACACCCACAAACACACAGAGTGCAGTAGGAAAGAGCTTACAACCATTCCTCTTTATTGACCCCTTTTCTCTTTCTGCTAAGGTCAGAGGTCAGGGTGGGCTACGAGCAGCTGACTGGACCAGGTAAGAATCTTTGCTCAAGGACACTTCAGCAGAGCAGAGGTGAAAAGTGCTTGAATCTTACACTTGCAAAAGATCCTGGGCAATACCATACCACAAAAATGTTTCAATATGAAATGTAGACACTTCAATATACCATTATATTACACAGCCCCCTACCCAAAACAGCCGAAATTTAACCATGCAGTGCAATGAGCAGTCTCAAACAGGATCAGGCTAATGTCTGAAATTAAACAGATGTACGGATGGGAAATACCACAAAATAAGTCAATTACATGAAGCATGACAGGCTAATAATAATGCACATGGAATCCAGGCACCTGTGTTTTAATCAGCCATTAGACTTATCCCCCAGAAGAAGCAGCAAAGCCCTGCATTACTATGTGCCACCCACCAACATAAATACATTCAGAAAAGACTGTGCTGCTGGGTGTCATCATACATTAGGGATTTTAATTGTTGCACGTAACTGACCTAAGATGCAAGATGTAAATATTTCACACTGTGGGATTTAAAGGGATTTAGACTAACAGGATTTGAGATTCTGTATCATTTTCATTAATTTGAATATTCTCTAATCACAGATTTATTTTGTGCCATATCGCCAAGCACTAATTTCTAACTTTATTTCCCCACTGTAATGTGTGCTGATGAGGAGCTTGGCCCTGCCTGTGATTCAGAGGATACATCCAGCACACCTTGGAAGCCCAACTCCACAGTAACTCAACCTGTAACAGAGCCATACGTGGACGAGGTCATCTTAAAGTCTCTATTACATCTTGGCAAGCAGATTATATAATTGTAAGGCAGTATCCAAAGCTTTCCTTGTACACACTGGCAGATGATCAGTCACAGTGATCAAAGCACTAGATGTGTTTCTTTGTTTCTGCTGCTTCACTCTAGCCCCCACAGAGTCAGTTATTAGAAGACAATATATTATTATATAATATATTACATATGCTGGTACACTAACAATTCCCGAGGTCCTTGCGCACTGGCAAAAACCCCCAAACATAATACACAGGGAAAGAAAAAGTGATTATTTCTCTATTGCAGAAAACAAAAACAGGCAGCCTTAGTAAGATGAGGAGGGTGTGAGTTTCTGTTATGAGGTGCGATTCTTGCTGCTTAGCTCCCTGCTGCACTGAGCACCAAGCAAAATGATTTTCAACCATAGACACTGCATGCAGACAGACAGACTCTACTCCATTAAGGAACATGTAAACAGAAAATTCAAACAAGACTGCTAAACAATTCAACCCAAAGGAAGAACAAATACAACTAATTAGGGCAAAATGCACACATTTTGGAGTGTAGAGGGGTTTCTAGTACACACTGTTGCAGTGAAGACAACTAGCGGAGGAGTGTACCCACTTCTAGAGGCAGAGGGCAAACTGAAAATAAAAAGCAAATTCTTCAAGCTTATCCAAAAAAAAAAAAAAAAAAAAGTTTGAGCACTGAGCAGGTGCTGGCGGTTATGATGTTGCTGCTTTTCTTGTTCAGGTGGGGCACATTAAGATTCCACCGCCGCCTTCCTCCCTCTCCTTTTCTGCCACCCAACCTCCCTCCTTTCTGTCTCTCCCTCTCTCTCGTGTTGTGTGGCCGTAGAAGGCGTGGACCGGGTCAGGCAGGCAGAAGGCTCGTTAAGGAGCTGGGACGATGAGGGCGATGGCTCGCTTTTTTTCCAAGATCCTCCACAGAGGCTGCTGAGGCCTGTTATGCCCCGTTTCCACTACATGGTACCAGCTCGACTCGACTCTACTCATCTTTGGTACCAGGTACTATGATAGAGGTCATGTCCATTACAGGATAGTACTGCCTTTAGTGGAGAGTATACACTGATATACAGTATATATGTAAGACTGATATCTTCATTTATTGAAATATGGTGATATCTGTACATACAGAGCCCTGAGGAAGCGCTGCTGTTCTGGTTTGTCCAGTACAAACACAACTAATGCGGCTCCAAAAAGGAATTATATCAGCCAGCACTAAATCTCCAAAGAGCTCCATGTAAATTCATCGGATTGCTTTCTCCCAGGGATGACAATGGAGGTTGACCAGCCGATTATCTCAGGAGACCGGCTGAGATGACCCGCTGGTCCCGGCCAGCAGGTCCTACAGGCGGCTCTTCACATCTCCGAAAATGTCGGAGCAAAAGTTCAGACAGGCGTTATTTGGATAAACTGATCAAATATTGGGCATCTAAACAGTTACTTTCTCATCTGAAAAAATATTAAAAAGTGACTACAGTGAGAATTAAAACAGCTTTTATGCATGCAGATATTCTGTGCATGCTGCACACTGATGACACAATGAAGCAACGGCGATTCTCGACCAATCAGCGGTCTGCGTTGTTTTCATGTCACTTTTTAGTACGTCTTTACCCGTTTTGGAACCTCAGCTGAGGTGGTACCAGAAAATTAGTACCAAGTAGCAGATTCCAGTTAAGCAGAAACACAAAAGGGGCGCCTGGAGTCGAGTGGAGCTGGTGCCGCATAGTGGAGACGTGGCATTAAAGAACTGCTGTGGCTAGCATTGATCAGCTCGCTGCACGGCCCTGCGGCCTGGCGGGCTGAGTGACAGACTGACTGACTGACACACTGGTGGTGGCTGTCTAGCAGACAAGAAAAAAAATGTCCAACAAGGCCTGGTCTATTTTATCTATTAAATCTGTAGAATAACATTTTTATCCATTTACAATGATTCTGTCCTGATGGCCAATCTGGATTTTATAGATTGCATTATATTTTTACCGCAGTTGCTCCACTTACTGTGATCCCTTCTTTAAAATGATACAACAGCCTAGAGCCACATCATGTTTGCATCAAAGTGTACGTCACTGTACATGGAAAACACACTACACATATATTAACTCAACACAGACAAGCATATGGTCTTTTCCTGTATTCATACATTACCAGTCTGCACTTCTCAGAGGACATCACTTTCCCTCCTGGAGACGCTGCTCTCACCAGAACACTTGGAGGAAAGTTGAGTCACGTGCACGTGTGACTGGCCCAATTTTAGAATCTAAATCTCAGAACCCAGGGCATCACATTATGACTTTACAGAGACCATGCGTACTTCCATCACTGCTGTGCTTCAGCTGGTGTTAGTTATCAGCTCAAAATCACCTGCTGTAATCATGACATCACAGAGGTGTTTCCCTATAATCATTGGAGTTCCACTGCTTTTTTTTTTTTCTCTCACGTGAATCCTGTTATTTCAGCCACTCAAACAAACTGTGTGCTCTGAGCCAGCACTCTGTGAATGACAGAGAGCAAGAGGAAGGAGAGGCAAGGGAGCTGGTTAAGTGCACTGAGTGAGAGGCAGTAATCACAGCTCTGGTAAAAGCACTCTTTTGCTCTGTGCAGCGTTCCTCAGAATGGGTCTGCTCTCTGTCTGACTCTCTCCCTCTCCCCTGCTCTTCCTCTATTTCTCTCTCTGTCTGATAATAGCTCTAGATTGAGTAATTGTGTGTTTGAATGGAGCTACAGTGCAGGGTGGAACCTGCAATCAGATACCGAGAACACGTTCCTCCCTCTCTCGCCGCCTGTCTCTCCATTCATGCCTCAGCAGTCTGGGCTCTCCGCACCCGGCCCTCCCTCCAGCCCTGCAGTTCCTGCAGGCGCTCCACCACCACCCTCTCCCCTCCACTTCCTACTCTATACAGCCGGCGAGGGCTGGGGTCAATAACAGCTGTGCGCCATGCTGTAATTGATGTCATCATTTCAATTTGAGCTGATTACAGTTGAGAGCTGCTTATCGTGTGACCTGGGGTGGAATAACACACTGTAGGGCCCAGTGATCTGCCACGCCTGACCAGGCTTAACTGCCGGGCTGGATGGATGGATGGATGTGTTGGCTCAGCCCAGGGCTGCCTCCTCTATTGACTCCTAATGTTGAGGTAATGACTGAGCATATTCTAGGGGCATGGCTGGCGCAAGCATCCGTGTCCGGCATTTAGCATAGTACTGGGGCTATTATTGTGATTGGCCTGCCCCTCTGTCAACACACTCACACATGATTAAGCTTTCTACTGGCACAGAGCTCGGAGTGTGTGTGTGTGTCTGTGTGTGTCAGTTTTATGGCCTTGTTATGATGAGTAACTTTACAACCTTTCTGATTAGCTCCATTAAATGAACATCATTATATATTCAATTAGTATTGAATATTTTGTACTGAAGATCATTTTTGCAGTATTTGCAAAGAAGGTACCATCTCAGAGCACCGGCCCACAGAAAAGAGATGAATAAAACACCTGTCAGTGTTTTAGCATTTCTCTTTGCTGTTGACATCTGAGTGTTTTCAATGAAAGCACCAAAATAACACAGCCGCCTTCCAGCATTCCTGCTGTGCACTAATAACACACATGAACAGTGAGCGAAGCACACCGCCATACATAAATATGGTGTATGAGAATATACAAAGGGCAACACCTGTACAGCATCGGGGGCTAATTATCCGCCAACAAAAGATACAGCCTGTACTATACAAATAGTGAGCATAAAATATCTCCTGGTTAGTAATATGTAGATCTAAGTCCTTAGCTCTAAACTTTTTTCCTGCATAGACAGCGGGCAATACCCTGAACCCTCAACACCACTTGTCTGATCATCGCTTGGGAGCAGAGCTGCTGCTAAAAACAGACAAAGACTGCTCACTAAAGGAACACTGTCTCTTGCTGTCTCTTTCTTTTTTTGCCGGAGCTCTGAATCTGTGGGTGTTGGGGAGCAAAAAGCTGTCTGCCACCTTCTTTTTCTTTCTCTTTCTCTGTCATTTTCCTGACTCTTTTAATACCATCATTAGGAGAGCTCTCCTGCTTGCTGCTACCGCTGCTGGCCAAGAAACACGAGACAGAGAGAGAGCGGGAGAAAAGAGCAAGAGAGGCGAGGGGTGGAGACAATAAGAGAAATGTGTGCACAGGTTTTTGTCATGCAGTGAGGTAAAGATGGTTCAGGGGAACTTTGCTGCTGGCTGCTGTCTGTCGCTGCCTTTCCTCTGGGCACTTGACTAGCCGTACTGTAGATGTGATCACGTGTGCTGGACCACATGTTTCCTACATAGCAAAGGTGTGCAGTGTGTTTACTGCATGTTTGTGTGAAGTGTACAATCTACATCACAGCTGTGGGAACATGGCTGTTGTCATCCAGGTGTGTATCCACCTGGATTTTAAGAGCAAACCCCAAGATGACAGGTAACACACTTCCTCTGTTACAAACTCTTGAGACATAAAGATCACTTCTCACCCAGCTGGATCTCATTTCTGGCCTACGTGCACATCTATCGGCTCCACGGTCCTGCGTGACCCTCTGTTCTCACGGTAACCTGAAGCTGCCTCCCCATTTGCCAGAACCTGCTGATTATCTCAGGGGTTGTGGCCCATCTGGAAACTGGAAGTCTCACACTACAGACAGATATGTGGATGTGCAGCACTTCAGCAAGAGGATAGCTTTTGTGAGTGTGTGTGTCTCTCCACTGAGCACAACAAGTGTTTGTCTTTCATTCTACAACACTATGTCTATTCTAATTATTATTATTATCATTATTATTATTAGTAATACTAATCAAGATTAGAAAATTGAGAGGGTATTATATTTCCTGTTAGCAGATGAGGATTTTCACTGACATAAAATCCTTTTCTTTATCACCCTTTGTCTATATTCAAGATTCTTCTCTTTCTTTCCCAGAATCTCATTTTAAACTTTTGCTGGGTCACATTGGTGCATGCTGAGCATTCAAACTTTAGAACTGGTCATATACATATAATACTAATCACTCAACAAATCTCTGTTTCCCTCTCTGCTTTTGGCTACTTCACAGATAAAACCACTTCACCTTCCTAAATCATGACTGCATGAGGGAGGAGCTTAACAGTGGGAACCTACTCAAGAAAAATAGATGAGAATTTGATGGTGCTGCTCTGAGTCAGTGTGAGCACACTGTGTTTGTTGGAACAATCCTCACTTAACTACTTGAGTATCTCAGAGAGATACATTTATTCATCACAGAAAAGTGAAACAGCAGTAATTTTGTAACTCTCGTTCTATTTCTGTCCATATGTCTCTGTCTCTTCTGAATCAGAGCTCAGCTGGCACTCAAAATTCTCCACAAGATCTCAAAAAGTCACAGTGACATGAATGTGACAAAATCCCAAAACAGGCCGTAACGGCAATCAGCCTCCACATCCGTGAGCAAAAAGTGTGGGCGATGGTGAGGGAAAGACTGTTTACACACCTAATATCTAAGTTCATGAACTGATTTCTTTACTTACCAGAATTTTCCAACAAAATCAAAATACCTTTGGCTGAAGAAAAGCAAATGCAGGATCAAAACACTTTTAACTCAATTAATAGTAGGACTAAGTGAAAAATCACAAGAAACCGTTCAATCATAATGCATATGCAAAATGAAGTATTCAGATGCACATGTATGCACAACGTACATCCCATATGAAGAGGAAACCTCCTAATCGTTTGAGTTTTTCTACTGTTTGATTCATGTAGTCCCCCATTCTGCACTCTGAACAGACAAACACACACAGAGCCTCAGCTGCAGTTTAATTTATTTTGTCCTACGCCCATGTAGGACTTAAAACGCATGCACAAACACACACACATGCTCCCCAGTTCTCATACTGTACAGTGTACTGCCTCTTCTCAACCATCCACAGAACTAACCAGCTGATCACAGCTTCTGTGCACAGAAATCCAATCCCCTCCAAAGGTAATTTGTCCATTCAAAGATTTTCCTTTTCCTCCCTTCTCCCTCTTCCTCTCCTATTTATTCTGGTCATTTGTTACTTCATGAAATCTATAACCTTTGCCCTCATCATTTTGCCTCCTCTGCCTCTTTAATATGATTTTTTTGTGGTTTGGTTTGAACCCAATCTGACCCTTTCTTGGCTCCCTCCCTTGGCTCCCTCCCTTCTTTCCCTCATCACACACCCTGGATCACAGCCAGCCAGATGTTCTTGGCTGCAAATGGCAACACAGGGCAGAAGAGGTCCTAACCAGGTGTCTGGGTCACTGAGGAAGTGGGCACAGCAGGGCACAGCAGGGCAGAGCTGGGCTCTGTGGCCCTGCAAAGTTTAAAAAGACAGATATGGGCAGAGCTAAGCAGCACCTGACAGAACTTGGCTGTATTTCTTGGCATGCTTGAGGAGGTTGTAAGAATTGATTAGCAATTACATGAGTTGCTCAAGGGCAGAGAGAAACACATTAAATATAAGTGGACAGCACTAATGTGATCAGTGTTGTGCAAGTTCACACTTCACAAGAGTTAGCTCAAAGTTCAGTTTACACAGATTAAAATGAACTAGTTCACTTTCATAGCTCACAATTTATTTCATACTTCATAGTTGACTGTGACAAAAATTGAACTTGTTCACACTCATTTCTCCCATTGGTTTAAATGAGCTGTTTTGACTTCCTACTACTCCAGCTCCACATCATCGCCAATACACCCATTTACTTCTTTTTTCTGTCATATGTTACAAGCTACATATGCATGCTGTGCCTGCATCATGAGACTTGGGTGAGGCTCTTATTATATCCCAATAATCATCCACCGAGATAATGCAATTAACTGACACACACGGTTTTGCTACCGTGTAAAAATTTTACAGAGATTAACCGGCAATCCGGCAGAAAAAATGGAGGGTAGGATTTATGTTTAAAATGAAAGATTAGGGATTACTTGTGACAAATATGTACAGGAAATATGATTACAGTTACTATAAATGCTCCAATATAGACACACGCATGTGACAAACTTGAAAAATACATGAACCCATTCACTGGTATGCCTGGCAGTGCAGTCAGCTACTCAACAAAAAAAGAGATCACCACCTACATGTTGACTAATTTGCCCCCCAAAAATTGCCAGTAGGCCCTGCAATAACAGTGTGAAGTGAGCAGTAACAGAAGCAGCAGCAAGTTGCTGCTGACTGGTGTCAGGCTAAGTGGGCATGTCAGGCCTGTGCTGTCCTGGCTCCCTGCCTGCTCTCTCAGCTGCTCACTCAGTCCCCAGTGTCCTCAACCCTAAACGGATCCAGTTGCTGCTACTCAGCTCCAGTGGTGGGCTGATCTGGCTGACTAATGAACACTTTTCGTAATGAGGGGAACTCCTCCTAATCTTAGCATTCCCTGCACTCATCCTTTGCCCGTTTTCACTCCTATTTACTTCTTTTTTCCCTCTGCCCAGAAGCTCATCCAACACGTTTGCCCCTTCCGATCTCCGTCTTTCTGCATCATCTCATCCGAGCTCAGTCTTCACACTGTCAACATCTCGCTTCTCTCCTTGCCGACAGCTATCACCGAATGCTTGCCATGTCTTTTTTCCTTCTCCTCAATTCATTGTCAGCTCCATTAAAAGCATTTACAAGTCGGGCTCTTTGAGCATCTGTTTTGCAACCATAATGTTTTACAGTGTCAGTTTCAATTTCACTTGGTGTTGCACAGCCTGCTATTCGTTAAGTGCCTCTTTATCTGCACGTAGACAGCAACACAAAGCAGCTAAAGGTTATTCTAAGAGCATTATGCTGAGATGACGTCATAAATACTGAGGTTATCTGTGAGGCATCAGTATATTTCTTTAATAATTGCTCCGACCCTTTGTGAAAATTACTAGGGGCAGAAAACAGAGGGGGGGGAGACAGGACCCAGGCTTTTCTCATGACAGGCCTGATGTAACAACCAGTTACATCAACAACAGGGAGAACAGTGGTGTAAATCACATGTATGCACCCACGACAACCTCTGAGGTATGTGGTCAACCAGAGAGACTTACCGACGACACTGACGGGGGTCGAGGGGTAAAAATATCTCACTTTCACTTTTGGTTGTATCTCAATATCTATTTCAACCACAGGGTTCCCCTACTAACTCTGAGACGCATCAGCTGCTCTCCCGCTCCCCTCTCTTCACAAACAGCTTTGTAGGAAACTCAGCGAACGCCGGCCACAAAGAAAGAAGCAAAGTTGTGCACTCACCAGGCCGTCACAGTTGCTGATAGCCACACTGGCTCCTGGCGCGTCTGTGATGTCACCCACGTACAGGCAGTCGTCGTGCAGTGGCTCAGAGTGCCGGGTGCTGTCGCTGTCATCACGCCACTCTATCTTGGCTCCGGGGGCCACCAGCCTGGCATTGAGATGCAGGCGCAGGTGGAACTCCCGGCCGAAGACGGTGACATTGTAGTAAAGGCTTTCCTGACGGGCCACAGGCTCTTGGTCCTCCTCGACCCCTCTTGGTCCTTCCCACTCATCATTGCCTTCTCCTACCTCCCTCCTCC
>OMNW01025636.1:16961-38233 GCA_900303245.1 Selene dorsalis
TCTGAGACAAACAGACACACACAAACTCCTGTGTTTGTGGAGTTTATTATAGCTAGGTTGAACAGGGTGAGGGCTTGTGTGAGTGAGTGTATGTGTGTGTGTGTGTGTGTGTGTGTGTGTGTGTGTGTGTGTGTGTGCGTGTGTGCGCGCGTGCGTGTATGTGTTGTGTGTGTGCGCGCACATGTGTGTGCGGATACATGTTTGTGTGTTTGTCTGAGAGGTGGGTGTTCAGATGTCCGTTGCCTGTGCATGTGCAAACAGATTGTGAGTGGAGACATGGTCAGACGAGACAAGCGGAGAAAATCTGTTGTGTTCTTAACATGTTGCAGTGAAACAACACATGTTAAGTTAGCAAGGATTTGGTTGGTTAATAAAGATTCTAATCACAAGTTTTCATGTTAGCCGACTGCCTCCACAGTTTTTTCTGCCACTTGTGCGAATTATAGTACGAGCTGTGTGGTGGCATCCTTAGAAAACTGTTCCACAGAAACCAACAACAATAGAGCAGAGATAAAACCCACACATGTACTTACTTTATTATTCATTTATTATAATTTGCTCCAGTTGCTAATAGCAAAGGAATATCATCTTGTTTGTAAGGGATGTTATTAATAAAAGGTGTTTGGAAATCAAAAGATTACATGATTCTTTATTTGCTAAAATTTGTGTTTTATTGGTCTCTAAGACTAAGAGCTGTGCTGTTGGTGTTTTCTGCCTGTGCAGTATGCACCTTTTCTCACCAGCAACTTGACTATGGTGCATGTGTTAAGGGCTATACGGAGTGAGCATATGCCACATTGTGTCCTGCAGGGCCATCGTGGCCTGTCTCTCCAATGACTCCTGCTGTCCTAGCAAGGTCAGGCAGCAGGCCACCATGTGTCCGAATGTATTAGCATGCCTTATGAGTGCAAAGACAGGTGTTCCTAGTGTCTCAGAGAGGTTACATGATGAGGCATCAAAGCCCCATGACAGCACATCAGGCCAAACCCATGAACCCCAACACAGGTGGGCACTGAAAGTCAATTCTCATAACTCCTCATGGAAAGCATTGTCCAGGGGGTTCTAGGTGTGTGTGTGTGTGTGTGTGTGTGTGTGCGCACGCGCACGTATTTTTGTGAATTAGTTAAATTCTCCACAAGTGACGTGAAATTTAGCTCAGTGCACTGAAAGCTAGGTGCACACCACACTACATGCCAGCTGTTTCTGGCTAGTTTTAGAAGTAATTTTCTCCAATTCAAACCTCTAATGTTGCTTCCAAATACTGTTGTAAAAATTAGACATGTTTAAATAATCTTAATGGGAGGAACTGGCATTTGATCAAAGACTCCCTAAACACCACAAACATAATCAGAGATTACTGAAGTGAGTTTGTAAAAAACTGAAAGAGAATGGATGCCCCACTTTGGGAAATCTACTCTCTTTCTCGAGTAGTACAACAGATTTTCCTGAGATTTATAAGGGACATAATGACTCTAATCCAATATCAGCAGCAAAGACACAAGAATCTTTACGCCTAAATAAATTGTCTCATATTTTCACTTAGAAAATAGGAAGAAAGTATGAAGCAATGTCAAATGTGAAAGTTAATGGATTTGGCGCAATTTGGTAAAAAAAAAAAAAAAAAACAGCTCAAATTTGTATAGCTCCTTTCCAAAGAACCCAAGGTCGCTTTACAGTGAAACAACAAAAAAGGAAAGGGACCATGGAAAGGCCCTGGAGAAAAGGTGGGTCTTGAAGACTGATTTAAAAGAGTCCAGAGTTGAGGCGTGATGGATTACAGGGGGAAAGAGTCCTAGAGAGTCAGGGGCCACCACACTGAAGGCTCTGCCTCTGAAGGTCCGTTGTCTGATACAGGGGATGGAGAGCAGACCGGTGTCAGAGAATCGCGGTGTGCAGGATGAATGTGTAGGTGCACAAGGTCGGACAGGTACTGGGGGTGGAGGGCATGAAGGGATTTGTACGTGAGGAGGAGATGCAGAACTTGACCGGGAGCCAGTGAAGTTAGATGAGGGGGTGTGAATGCTACCAGGGCATGGTGTGAGAGAGAACCCTGGAAGTTGAGTTCTGCACACATATTGGAGCTTGTCCAGGGCTTTGCTGCGCACCCCAAACAGGACCACATTGCAGTAACCCAGGCGAGAGAGGATGAATTTGTGGATGAGTGTCTCTGCCACAGAGTCTGAGAGTAAAGGGCGGAGACGGGCATTTGAGGTAAAAGAAAGCAGACTTTGGGAGATCAGAAGATGGAGCAGCTGCCCTGTTCTCTTTTTACTGTTGAGTTTAAGTAGGTTGGTAGTCATCCAAGTTTTTATGGCAGGAAGGCATTTGACCAGAGACTGTGGGGGGAGCGGAGTGGATGGTGAGGTGCTGAGGTACAACTGAGTGTCGTCAGTGTAGCAGTGGAAGTTGAGACTGTGGTGACATGTGATCTGGCCAAGAGGGAGCATGTAGCTGGTGAAAAGTAGGGGCCGAGCACAGAGCCCTGAGGAATGCTTTGGTTGACTGGGGCTGAAGGGGAAGAGGAGCCGTTAATGCTAACAAACTGAGTTCTGTTTGAAAGATATGACTGAAACCATGAGAGAGCTGTACCAGTGATGCCAAGGTTGTCAGATAGGTGTTTGAGGAGAATAGTGTGGGAAACCATGTCAAAGGCAGCAGAGAGGTCAAAAAGGATGAGTATGCTGATATGACTGGAGTCTGCAGCGATCAGTGCCAGACGCAAGTGAGGAGTTGTATATGTTTGTGATGGAGGGGCAGAGAGTCTCAAGGTAGATTTTCACCAGCGCTGTGGGCATAGTGTCCAGGGAACAGGAAGAGGATTTGGCTATGGTGACCAATGCAGAGACAAGTGGAGCATCCAGTTTGCTTATAGAGCCGCTCCAGCTGACGACCCATGGTGTTCATGGTGCCGAGGTCTGAGGTGAAAGAAACAGTCCAGGATTTAAGGGGCGCCAGAGAGTCTAGGCTTCAGGATAAAGCCATGTCATCGTGGGTAACAAGGCCATCCAGTGAGGTGTTGGCAGGGCCTGAGGCCAAGTTGGTTGCATCAGGTCAGATAGGGCTGGAGCTCTAACTAACTTGATGTTCCTGAAGGTGATGGTATGCTTCGAGTGCTGCTTGGGCAGGCAGACAGAGAACAGTGAAAAGGATGGCTCTGCAGATGGGAGGGTGCGGTACCTTTTGAGCAAACTAGATCCAGCATGTGACCTTTGGAATGGATTGGGTCATGGACATGCTGTGTGATGTTAAAGCAGTCGCATTGAGACAGGAATTTAGGAGTGAAGCTACAATTGGTGGAGTCGACATGGAGATTTGGAGCAGACCGAGGTCAGTAGTTCAGTTAGCTCTGACATGAAGACAGTGGAGACTTTTGGGGGTCGGTATATGAGTACAGTGATGAAGAGTTTCTGAGCAAGTTTAAAAGAAGCATGTCCAAAATTAATTTTTAGATATGTGGATATGAAGGGCTACTTTAAATTGCAAAAGTGCATGTTGAGCAAGAGGAGTGAATTGGATTAAGGAGTGAGACCTGTGTGCCTTCCCTAAACACAAACTTGAAATAAGTTTGTAGAAGTAAGACGTTATAGTTTTTGATGTGGGGCTACCAGAGAGAATAGAATCTAAAGAAAAAAAAGTGAATAATTAAAACACAGAAAAAGAACATGTCAACAATTTTACCAAAACTTGTCAACCCCTTTTTGTGTCAAATCAGCAGTATTCCATCAACCACTGACAGAACAAGTGCATAGGTTTTTAAAATTAAGATAGTGCTGTTATTAACCTGGCTGGAGAAGAGGGTTCATGTTGGAAATGCATCCAGTGAACATTTGTTGCCCAATAATAGCATTGCAAATTAGACAGAAGGCTTATAATTAGAGAGTGATTGATTATTAGACAAGTAAATTGCATATAGTGAGACCCCATGCTAGACTCCTTTTTTATCATTCTATCTGCTTCTTCTTTCTACAAATTAAATTGCAGGCATCTTGATGGCAATGTATACAGTAGTTTGATAAATGAGAAAGAGGAAAGAGGACACACAAACCAAATTTTTCAAGTGACACTACAAGATATTTCAATTCTTTTCAATCAAAAGCTATTTCAGAATCCAAAGAGGCAAGGCTCTCTGACTCACTAGGTTTTGGGGAACACAAAATGTTTTTTTATAATTTCAGTTTGCAGCTGCATCGCTGCTACTACCGGCCCTGCTATTCTACATAAAGTTTGCCTTTGCTAATGCCAACAATACAACAACAATACAATGTTTCATTTTGTTTCATTTGTGAAATCATTTCACAATAAAAGCAATTAAAGGTGTCAACACCAGAGTGCTTTTAATTTGAAATGGATACTGGATGTGTTGAGTTCAAAAAGATGTTTTGTGACATATTCTACAGATATACGTTGCAGGCATGATGTCAATATCACCATCAACAACTGTGTATTTTTGCCGAGAACCGCACGCAAGACTTCTATTCTCTAGATGTGGTGCGGCTGCAGCTCCGCATGAGACACACAGAAAGAAACACAGCAAGAGTGCACCTGAGTTAAAAAGTCAGAAAACATGGAAAATAAACAAGGAGTCTGTTAAAAACAAATCTTGTGAAGGCGGACCACCCCAACCAAGAGATTTATCCAACTGCATAGATGATGATGATGCAGTGATTTTCTTCTGGGTGGGTGCCTCAGCATAATTAAAGTATTGAGGGGGGAAAGCTATGTCGAGGTTGCTGAGGATGTTTTCTGTGACATTTAAGTCAACTCTAAACTCAAAGTATGAAAATCTGAACAGTCTCTACACCTCTCTTTGATCACTTTCTGTTCTGATCTGATGTTATATTCACATCATTTGTGCGTACGTAAGTTTCTTCACTCTCAAAGCATGCAGCTGATTACCACCATGTTGATAAATCATTTCTTCTCCAAAGTATTTAACTTTCAACATGGCAAGAGAAAAGAATGTTCAATTTTGTCTGGAGTCTCATATATTGTGGGTGAATTTACATATTGTTTTTAAAATAAAGTTAACGGTTTATTTGTTTCTGTTTTGAATGACTGTTTATCCCAGCAATGATGTCATTTCACCTTTTAAATATGCTCCCATCTGCCAAAATTGTTTTATTTTACACATTTTGTGTTTTACAGGTAGTTAAAATGTTTTAATGTGTAGAGTTTGTAAGGAAATATCTAGTGTCCAGTGTTTTCTTGCACACTCACCTTGTAAAAGCCAGCTGAAGAACAAGGGGGGGTGTGATGAAATAATAACACTGAAGCGTAGGATTTTCGATTCAAAACGAATGAATTGTCAACAATATTATCTGAGTATCAGTGTGGTGGATGTGGGAAAAGAAAGAATATTCTGTTCCCTCATGGTATAAAAACTGCCACGGATCAGAAAGGCTAAAATCAGTGAGGAATTATTGATATAATCACAAGATTTGCTAAGAGTGGTTGGTTTAGGGAAGGAGCGGTCTAACACTACGTCCAAGAATCAAATGAAATTCCCCTACAATCCCCTCTGAGAATTAGAGAATGAAAGTTAAAATCTACAACAGAAGGACATAAGATACGAGCGGAGCAACTAAATTCACCCAGTGAGTGATCATGAGCTATGACAGTGAATCATAGGTTAGTTTGAATTGTTTGTGAATGTTTGTGAAAAATTATAATAATCTTTTTTCTTGTTTCCATAATTTTGACTACCATAATGTTGGTGCTGTTGTTATTTAAGACCCATATAGTCGACACTGTAGAAAGAACATAAACATTGGAACATTGGAAAATGTTAAAAAAATTTTAATGGGAGTTGGAAAACTCCACACCTACTATTCTCAGCAGCCAAACAGGCAAAGAAAAGGACTGAAAAGGATTTGGTCGAATGTGGTCTGATTACCAGGGATGTCCAACTCATAGCTCTAGTCAGACCAACAACTGTAATGTGCATCTTCACTGCCAACAAGCATATTCACATCACCATGAACCACAGTTAAAAGCAACAGAAGGAGAAACAAACAGTGTAGGACTGATTCTGAAGACCGTGACACAAACAATGGATTCCATGTGGTTACAGTATACTGACATTTTGATACAGCAGTCCACTTCAATCTCTAATTTCTGCTGTTTCTTTCCCCACAATTGTATGTTGTTACAGTAAAGTTAACCTATTGACTTTGTCAGTCCTTTTTACTTTTCATTGGGTGGAGTACTGTGAAAACCCATGGATCTCAACCATCAGGTCAATAGTGCCTTTACATATTCACTGGCAATGTCAATAGACCGCCGTCCACTGTGAGACCACCTTCAGGTACGTGTTTATTTAGTCAGTCTCAGACACACACACACGCTGCTCTTGCTATTGACTGTTCATGCTCCATATGTTATCAAAGCTCTCAGCAGGTGCCTGTGGCCTATTTCCCTTTATGCCCTTAACTGATCAGATTGGCCCTGGTGCCCTTTTTGATAAGTGATCACCATGGATCTGGGGCATGGAGGCGTGCTTGTCTCTGCACTACAGAAATCTAACTCCTCTCTGCTCAGAGTAGTGCATTTTAGTTGGTATAACAACGGTTTTATTTCAAGGACACAGAGGACAATAAACTCAACTCCCCAAATATTATCATACAGCTGTTAGGAAAATAAGCTATCTTGTTCTCTCCTCTAAATTCCTCTCTTGTCCAGCACTAAATTAATGTCTTAATCTTCCACTCTCTTAAGAAGATTAGGATTCAATTTTTTATTTTTCTGGATGATGTTAATCTTTGCCTTGACCTGCTTTGTCCCAATGACCAGGGCAGTGGACAAGTGGATTTTCCCAGGCTGCCTCAAGTCAAAATGTCTGGCCAGTAATTCCAACCTCATCCCACAGAGAGGCAACCATGCCAGCAGAGACAGATTCTGGTCCCTGACCTCTGTGGCACAGTGGACACTGAATTTAACCTGACCACAGGAAGCTCAAGGTCCTGCCCAGGAATGGGTATGACTGTTGTGCTGTAATTATCTGTGTTGGTGGGAAAGTATGTGCGAGGGACAAAGAAAGAGAAAAAGACAGAAAGAAGATCTATTTAAGGGAGTAATGCAAAGACTGAACTGGAGTCTCTTTTTTTTTTAAGCTGCTGTCACCGGATCAGGTCAGTGAGTGCACAAAGCTTACACACTGACAGACAAAAAGCGTCCTCCCTTCCACCATAACTGTAAAGGTGCTTTGATACTGATAGTCGTGAAATCTGTGAGCACTTTGTCTAATAACATGTATGCTTTCTCTAGACCTGGGTGCTGACCAACAACTAACTCATGAACTGTGAGATCTTTTCCAAAAAAACATGAACGTGGTCCCACAGGATGAAAATTCATGTTGCTCAAGCAAGATTTCACGTGTGCTATGAGGACATCAGTGGGGTTTGTTCACTAAGCATTTACAACAGTGAAAGGTAACAATAAATGTATTTTGTAGGCCAACTTGTAATATAACTCTAGTTCCCTCGACACTGACTGCACCAACTAACTTCCAACTTGTAATTTGATTTGATGTGCTCAATGCTTATATGAAAGTCTGCACTCTTAGAAAGCAAGTGTGAGACTAAGTGGAGCAAACTGGAAAGTAGATCGGTTTTTGTTTTAGCATGATGTCAGTTTGTCTTTGTCTCGAAAAACATCAAATATTAATTGGAGTATTAATTGATGTATTTTATGGAGAGGAATTTAAAGTGAAAATGAGCTCAACACAGACCTCATTTTATGCATCTAACCAAAAACCATAAAAAACGTTTGACTGGGGTATGAGGGAACCAGAAGTGCAAAAAAACAAACTTATTCCTGGGTTTAAGGACTCACTCCAGCAGCACTCTAATAAGTCTGTCCACAACGGAGGAAGCTTTGTTTTTTCCACTGGGACTCAAATCTAGCAGTATGTGCGCAGCAGTGTTTTGTCTAATGTGATGCTGCCGCCATTTGCTACTGTATCTGAGCAGAAGCTGTGAATGCTTGTAAATCAGATCAGTGAAACAGCTAGCACTGTATTGCTGCTCTCTTAAACAGGAATTCCTCCAAAGGATAACCAACACAAAAAATGCCTGAAACAAGAAACAAAGATTAAAATGTTTCAAGATCTTCAATTGAACAACAGTGAACTCAGCTCATTAAGTTGCTGTACACTGCTCTTACTATGTTAGTATTCACTCTTGATTCGCTTTATATTTCTACCAGCTCTTTTGAGCAGGTAGAAATGGACATGTGGCGAGCATTTCTGTAAAATGGACAAAAGGACTTTTAGTCACAGTGCTGCTCACGAGGTGGGATAATCCTTCAGAGGCATGTCCAGCTTTCAGAGGAATGAGAGGTATGATATGTACTGTAGGTGCATTATCAGTTCTGCAGAGTGCAAGGGGGCAAGAGGGCCTGGTAATTGAATGGAAACCTTTCTTCTCCACTGCGTAGTGTGGGTTCAGGGTCGAGGCTGGCACAGTCACATGTGAACCTTTCAATTCTGCAGAGATTGGTGTGACATTGGTGTTATAGTGGCAGAAAGGGCTCTTACTGATGCAGCACTAATGTATTTGCATGGGTCTATTGTGAATGTTATCCCTGGTGTTGAGGATCCTATTAATTTGTTTCCATTAATCGAATGCAGAATCAACACACAACGTGTCATCCAGTGTTAATCATTAGATCCAGAGTGTATAATGAGACATAGTGGAAGTTATATGCTTGCAATGCCACAAGCATTAGAAACAGATGTTAGAGAATGTTAAACCTACTTAAATGTAAGATTTTAGCTATGAATTTAAGATTAAAATTAGTCAGTAACCACTGTTTTCCTACTCATTTTTTATCATTAGAAATTATCTGAAATAAATTAATCTGAATATAAATCAAACATTAAATATTCATCTTTTTTGTATGTCTCTTTTCCACAATAACAAAACTTAAAATTCATTATATAATCTATATTTGTCATTGCAAATGATTAAACTGTGCCATTAGAGTACAACAATATAACTTAGTCCTGAAATCTCATTTGAAATGTAAATATGTAAACATGCACCACAAGCTGGGCCATTTGTAAGAGCAGAAAGTGGATGCTTCCTGAGGTTGTTGCCCTCGGTAGCATTTTTAGCAGAGTCAGGGTCAGGGTCTCAGGCCAAAGGGGCAAAGGATTGAGTGTGTCAAGGAGGTGGCTGGCTGACAAATTAGGGCATCAGCGAGGACATAAGAATGATGTATGGAGGACCAAACAGAGGAGAGGTGAGGACACGGCTGAGACATCTGTTGACTGAGAGAGGAAGAGAGATTCACAGCTGGGAGAAGAGATAGGCGAGAGCAAGTGGTGGCTTCCTGTTTAAAGCCAGCAATTATTCCTGTATTATCAGTGCAAACCAATAGTACATCCACACTAAGCTGACTAAATTTCAAATAATCTTTTCTCTGTTTGGGCCTTCTGCTCAAACTAATCCTGCACTTTTCTTTCTGAAAAGCAGAACTTTTTGAAAACAGTCTCTGGAGCGGGTGCACCTTGAAAACACCAGCTGTGCTCACAAAGGACAGCAGAGGCCACGCGCAAGTGTTGCGGTTTAAGCTATATTCATGTTGATTGCTTTGTATGACAACACGTGCAGAAAAATATGCAAATGAGAACTATTAAACTGCGAGTCCAGGTGTGTGTAGGTGATCACATACAACAGAACTTGACAACCTTAGACTGAGATCTCCAGCTAGCGAAGAACAAACACATTGATATATAGACAAGAAACTAAGCCTGCCAGAAGATTGTTTCACAACTATAAAGTTTGACATGTCAATGCAGCCACATAAGTAAACCCACATGTATTTTGTTGCTGCTTAGGAGTCACGTCATGCAGTTCAGTCATAAAAGGGGAATGACCACTCACATAATCTGTTCACTGGCTAATGACTTCCACCCTGACCTGACACTCCCCATATGGAATACATCAGGACTCATTTTGATTTATAATAATACACTGACACACACACATGCACCCATTCAAACAAATATGCATGCAATATGCAAACCATTACTTATTTATTGTTATTTTGTGTTTTTCTCAGCAGTCAAAAATATGGGAAGACTCAAAAAATACGAGTTATCACAAGTCCATCCACATATAAAAAGCAAAAGGACAGCAAGCAATCTGAGTGCAGTGAAAAACACACAATGTTCCAATCCATATTTGTCTCTGTATTATAAATACTTATCCTCGGATTAATATAGCTAAATGTAAAATGTGTCATACTATTATTACTATGATAATAAAACATAATCACTGTTCTAATCCTAATTAAGCTTATGTCCTGTTTTGATGCCATGTCAAAACAGTAGGACATTCGCAGTGCAACACTGAGCCATATTTTGAATATCACAACTCATGAAAGTAAACCTAAATGAGACAAGATCCAGCAAACAAAAGAGACTTTTACAGCCAAACTTTATGATCCTGGTATTTACCAAACACTGATCTTGTTCAAATTGGAGCTGATGAGACTGGATAGTGAGCAAGAGCACGTCTGATACATTCTTATGTGAGACACCGGGCATATTGGAGTTAAGTGAAAAGAATTTATTACATGTTAATGATTTGCTCTTTATTTGTATGTCTTGGGGTGAAACAGCACAAGAGGTTAAAGGAGGAGGCAGACAATGTTTTGACGCTCCATTTCTTATTAAGTAAAGATTCTGCAGTAGTATGTGCTGTACTAATGAAAGAGGTAACATTTACATAAGGCAGGTAAAGTAAAGGTCCAGTCTCATACTAGTATTTACAGTTTACTGATCAGACTTTCCCAAGAGGTGGTAAAGCTAAAAAGGAGAGTGAATACTGGAGTTGCATCCATTACGTTGTCAGAAACATGACTCCAAATGAAGCTGTAAATAGACAACTGCTGGCTAATGAGTTTACAACAAAAACTTTGTATGGTGATCATTTTTCAGATACATCAGTAGCTGAAAACAGGAAACGATGATCCAGAAACATCACTGAATATAATTCAGGATGAGAAGAAATGTGCAATATTTTAAATGACTTTTGTCTGTCCTTTAAGGTGGAATGTTTTAGGACATTATTTCTTATGAGAGCCACCTCAGACACAAATTAAACTTTTTTGCACAGACATACAGACATCTATTAACTGCACTTGGTCATTTTCAGTGACAGCAAACAAAGCAGACAACAGCCACACAGACTGAAATAATGATGAGCAGAGCAGCTACCAGAAACGCTTCCACTTGATGCGAATCACTGCTAACAGCAGCGCGATGGGTTTCTCCCCCTTTCGCAACGAGGCATGTTTCCTTTGTGTGTGCGCCTGTTATGTGTGTATTTCCTCTGCAGCACCGAAACATTTTATGCACCCCAACACAATTTAATTTAGTTTAATCTCAGCCCCTCCACTGGGAATGCAACATATAATTAAACTTTATGGAACTGCCCTGCAGCTCATGCGGAGAAGCAGATTGTCTCACACACAGACACACAAAGACTGAGGATGCAAAATAATTTGTGTCGATGCATAATCAAATCATTATGTAACTTATGATTTAAAATTCAACACCTAAAAATAAATATTGATAAATCCTGAGAACACGGCTGTGCATAATTGAAAGAACAGCAAGAATAACCATGTAAACCTATAATGCATATTTTCTATTACATGAAAGCGGGTGGATTTCATTGATTTGATTCTACGCTTCATTATTTCTCCATGTATAGTGGGGCAAACTCTGTGGGTGCAATAAGATGAGTTATTAGGAATGATACGCAGAAATTGTTTCTGAATAGATTTTATCGAACGCCGCCCCTGTCTGTTCATGGCTGCTGAGTGTTATGTGGTGCTCTTGTTAGGTTACTAAGGACAGAACATGGTCATCTGTTCATCTGGATGGGGCTTAGCGCTGTGGATCCTTATTGGACTTTCCACGGAAAAGGAGTGGTCACTAGAGTAATGCCTCAGTAGCACTGGGCTCAGGGTCTGCAGGCATCATCTCGGAGACAGCGGGAGATCAACTGGGCCTGGCTGCGCGCATCAGATGTTGTGTAACCTGCGGACGCACATGTGTTGCACAACGGGCACCGCCAAACATATGGGAGAAAATGATGTGTCTACATGTGTTCATGCAGCAAATGCAGACTTGTACAGGATACCTGATGCACTTTGGGGAAAGGGCAGAGGTATTTTGTTGATGCATTTCTCTGTATCTACCTCCTATGTGGAACAAAGGCCTGCTCCGCTGAGACCTCCCGCATCCCCCTCTCTTCTCCTTCCCTGACCTAGTTTACCTGATTGATTTTCACCCAGCTGGCCACTTGTATAAAACCTAACAATCCTTCAGTGCGTGTGTGTGTATGTGTGCACATGTGTGTGATCAAAGCATTGATGTAGTGTGCACAAACTGATCTAGGTTAAGGTTTTACTTGTTTCTTTATCATTCAGTGGGTAGTTTCATGTCAACTGGAACCTCATGTGAAGCAATTACAAACAGTAGAAAACAGCCGTTAAAAGTCTCTTCTTCATCGTGTCTTCTCTGTCCTCTCCTGTCTCTGCTCCTCTCGTTGACCCTCGGTCTGTCTCTAACCCTAACTTCAGCACGAATGAAGTTTACAGCACACAATGGAGCACAATGACATCTTGTACAGAAGTGTTTCTCTAGAAGGATGTAGCAAATTCAACAGGTTTTTTAAGTCCATTTCCCAGGCAACAAAACGACTCTTTTCTTCCTTCCAAGTAACCTCAGTACAGTCCATCTGGGTCCCACACACACACACACACACACACACACACATACACACATACAATAACGGAGTGTACTGCCAGTACTGCTCTTCACACCCCCTTCATGTCCCTTTGGCCTTGCAAAGTCTGTTTCTCACATGGCCACGCTATTTATAAATTCACTTTTACTTGCTTTCCCCTCCTCTCTCTCATTCTCATTAGCTCCACCCTTGACTGTCATGCAATTCCCAAATAATGATACATTTCTAATATATGATATCCACTCACTGCTGTTGCTCAAGGCAGGATCTACAAGTCACGTGTGCAGCCCAGCCGTAAGGAAGGCAGACAGTTTGGGCTGAGCAGCCTTGACTGAATGAGAGCAGAATTATGGCTGCACCTCAGACTGGCTGTGTCTCACCACTTTTACTGTTAGGGTTTGGGAAATTACCGGGAAGGACCGTGACATCAGTGAGTGAGGCTGAGATCTCTCAGTGCAAATGCTATGGGACCTGAAATTATAGCTAAAGTTCAGGTAAGACAAGAAGCGCTTGTCAACAAGTAGTGTCGTTGCTGTTGTTGACAGACCTGGGTGTCTTGTCCACAGACCTTAGCACCTCTTGATTTTAAAGGTTGTTTGACAAAGTCAAGAGCCCGGCCAAGCTGCCATACCGACAAGAATCAAGTCTGCTGAAGTGTCCTTGAGCCGCACAGCGAGGCACACCCAGAAAAGTGGAAGAGGTGTGGCTGACTGTGTCCTGACATCATAGAGAGGAGAAAAGAGAGCTTATGACAACTTTGGTCTTTTTCTGTAGTTTCGCTCCTCATTTCTATCAGCACTCTTAATATTGTACTCACCAAAGTATTATGTACTACGACCTGGGAATATTAGCGCCACTTCAGAAACATCTCATGGGGCAACAAACACAACCGATACTCAGACAATAACACTGTAAACAACCCAAACCACAAAGGTAAAGCCCAAGTGAAGAATCAGTACAAATCCCTCAAGTGGCAAAATATGTTTACAGTTTGCATTATAATTCCTACAGTTGTTTTCTTTTCCAAATCATCTCATCCACTGCACCATACACTGGTTTTTAACAACCTCAGCAACTTTTTAAGTAATTATTACCGGTGGATGATGATGATCCAAACTTTTGGAGAGGTTACTGAAGGTTGTAGGAAACATGAATTTCCTGTAAAACTTTGAATGATCAGTTTAGTAATGCATCATGTCGCTGTCACAGAAACCACAGAAGCTGATGTTTACCATATTTTTACTGAATTATCTTCTTAGTAAAAGTTCTGTTTGTGCAGTTAGTAACATGCCAGACAAATTCATCTTAATCATCCGAATGACTCTGGTGACATATGCATCGAATGCTTTAGTTGGGGCTCCTGACTGAACACCCATTGAAAGCAGTGAGGTAATAGTGATGCTGTGGTCTTGTGTGCTTCAGATTAGTGTTTTCTGGGCACAGAAACGCTGCCTAAGCCACAGGCTGTGAATCACTGGATCAGAAGGAAGAATTCACAGCTAAACAAACGTAGGCCACCAGCCATGCCAACCCACTCTACTGGCAGCCATGCATGGCCGTGAGATCACACACGCATGCACATGAGCATGCACAGATACTGTACGAGCGGCACATGCATACACCTAAGTGCTCATGCGCCACACGCTGCTGCTCTTCCCTGTGCCTTCCTCTTTACTCAAGCATTCTTTCTCTTTCCCTCTCAATCTTTCTGATGCCACCTTTGATAAATTTGCCCTTTTTACTGTTGTTATCTATATCTGTTCTACTGGCTGTTTTCCTCCAGCTGCTGCACTTATGTCTGCAGGAAAATCTACAGTATCTCTCAAGCCCACAGAGATAAAGTCTTTTTTATGTTACGTTGACATATTGCTTCAAGTCGTCAGTGGCTCACAAGAAGAACAAACTGGTGCAGGATCACAGAGTTCCCTAGCTATCATTTCACCACCTCTACCATCACCCACAGAGAAGGGCATAGAGCACATTTATCTCACAGGCTATTATATATCTTCTTACTCTGTCCTTTTTATTTCAGCATGCTGACAACATAAATGCGGGCCATTTATTTAACAGGATTAGGAGATAAGGCTGCTTTCCACTTGACCAGGGCACAGGGCCACACAGAAATCCCCCCTTGTCCCACACCCTCAGGCAAATACTTGTGCTAACCGCTAACACCTTCATCCAGAAGAAGGAGGGCGAGGGCTGTACAGATAGAGATAATCCCAGCCAGTGGACTGGGTGATTTCCCTCATCCTCTGCCTGCTGCTTTGGGAATGTGGGGAAAGGAGCATGTGGCCACCGTGCCTGAGCGTGGCAAAAGCGTCTCATAGCATCACTGTCGTTCTCTAACTGGATCCAATTAAAGAACAGAAAAACAAGGGCATAACTCTCTTTCCATACAACCCACACACAGCTTTATTCCGACTCGTGTTTAGAAGTTAGAAGTTAACGTGCATGGTGGAAATTTTACAAGAACATTAAGTCTGTGGTGTTTACAGCTGCACTTCATCGCAAAAATGGAATATTTATTTATTTTTTTGGATCTTCCTGCAGTTGTATCTCAACATAGCTGACAACCGTCGAAAAGTCTGTCGACGCAGTCTAATGAGAGAGTTCGAGACCTGTTGAGACCTGCGGTGCATCTCATGCAAACTGGCTATTTCCGCCAATGAGGAAAACTAAAAATAGCCAGCGAAAAACAGCCGCGCCGCTTATTAATCTGCAGTTCCCTATATTTCCATGTGGGGGCGTGGCAGGGGGCATAAACTTACTGTAGGAAAGAACAAGATGCTCCATCCCTGACATTATAAAAGATCAGAGAGCTTTAAAAGGTCGCTGTTGCCATATTCTCATTCTCGGTGGTATTGACACTTGGTATTTCTCTGATCTTTTGCTCTAATTAAAAAAAGAAAGAAAAACAGTTGCCAAGGCTGCAACTCAAGGGTGTTTGTGAGCTGCGAGTGTGTCCTTGTCTATGTTTCACAGCCTTAGGATGTATGTGTGTGTGTGTGTGTGTGTGTGTGTGTGTGTCTGATTGTGTGCCCATGTGTGTTTATACACCAAGGCATCAGGACATTCTGATCAAATTATCAGCCACACCAAGAGAACTTGTTGGCACGCAGGCAAATACCAGACACCAGAGATCATAAATAGATGATTATTAACAGTTAAAGAGCTCTGTGATAAATTCACAGAGGTGGAATTGTGTTGATCTGTGTACATAGCATGTCTCTGAACTTTAGACTTAATTGACAGACATTCACGATAACAGAAGAGGAGCTAAGAGGAGACGACCTTGTCAGCTGCAGACTTGTAATGTCCACTGTGTCAGTTTTTATGCAGTCAGTCCCCACCAGTGAGTTCATTTCACATGTGGTCTGAACAACAGCCACAACTGATTTCCCACCAAACAACTCTCACATCAACACTTGTTACCTCAGAATAAAAGTCAGCCCTTACTGATCAACACAGACAAACAAACTACGGCCAATGCACAACAAAGCCCACAGTTTTTAAACAATGAGCACGAGAGAAATAAATTTGAGGCAGTCTGGGTTCTTTTGCCCACAGTGAAACCTTGAAAAGGCAAGACGTTGTCAACCTATTTTTTGATGACAACTTGCACATCATGAAGAGAATATTACATCCTGGGGTAAAGAGTGCGTTCGAAATGAGCTAAAACCTGTCACAGGACAGACACACATGTCAGCTCGAGGATAATCCCAGCGATGCCTATGGGTGAGATTTAAGTACCAGCATGTCCTGGCACAACGACTTCAACACAAGTGTTGGATCACAAGGCTAATGAATCATGTTGGACCAGTGTTTGCTATATGGCAAGTTTGGGCAGAGTTGAGTGAAGACAAGTTGGAAAGAGGAGGGGAAAGGAAAACACAGGTAATGCACATACACACACACAGAGTTCAGTCAGACCTCAACAAGTACATCATACATACCTTTATTAAATCTGCCTTTCATTCTCTTAAGGCTAATCCAGCACAATCACTTAGCAAAGCATCAGCAACACATTCTCCATAAGTGAGACACTTGACAGGTGAGACCAGCATCTTTGAGAAGCCCCAGACGTCTTGAGTTCATGTGTACTGAAAGTGAAATGGAGCGACTCAGACAGAGACAGAGGGAGGAACGATGGAGATATAAACAGATGAACTGGTAAGTCCTCCAGTATTTCTGCCATTTAGTTTCCACATCCACAAAAGCTGGGGGAGATCCAGAGTTCATATTAGTTCATAAACTAACGCTTACACAATACACACATACACACACCGTGTGTTGATAAAGATCACTGGTGTCTTGTGGCACTAAAGCACACAAGTACTTGGCAGCTTGAAGCGACAAGAAAAATCCACAAATGCAAAACACATGGCCTACTGTATACTTTAACATCTGCCTTGCCATACAGCAGTAGCACGTACTGCAGACAGCTGCAGCCTCTCCAGGCTTTTTTATTAAATGCTTTTCTGAAGCAGAGAAAAATGTTTCCCGAAGGTCAGGCCTCCAGCTACTTAACCTTTCTCCCATATACTATATTTAGACAATAAGAGTTTACCCTTGAATCAGTACGATCATCACACTCTGACCTTTTTTCATTTATTTGATAAACCTTGTAGCTTGTAGCAACCTTTTCATCCTAAACCACTCTTACCTTGTGTTTAGTTTACCTTGTGACAATAACAAAAACTATATTTAATCACACATTTTTGAAACAAGTAAAGCAGTCCTTACCTATCTGGAACTTTTACACATTTCTTTGTTTAGGTTAAAATGCTATAAATAATCCGATGACACACTAAAATGTAAAAGAAATCCACCAGGGATTAAAATTCATCATTATTCCATTCAGAAAAGTCTGACCAATCGTATCATTCGGTCCGAATGATACGATTGGACAAACGACCTGAACATACTGATGTAACAGCTTGCACACTCCTCTCTACCCCTACCAGGAAGAACGCTTAAAAAATAAAAAATAAAAACTTTATTGAAACCAATGACTCAGAGCTGTAGTAGGACACAGAGAGCAGAGGCCGAAACAGGCCGACAAATGCGGCCGCTAGCTGGTCGCAGAGTTTCATGTGTCTGATATAGCCTATGTTTATAGTGCACAGCCCCGAGTGCTATTTCAACACAGGAAGTCACATGTGTACAGCTGTACCGATGTTCAGTTTGAGCATGGGGCAGTAAACCCCAGTCAATAAACACCCCACTGTGTTAATTGTCCACTCAGACAATATTTCATGGTGGCAGCGGTAATGAAACGTTCATGAACGCCAGATATAAGCCTCCACATGCCCAACGTGAGCTGTGATAACAAGCATCCAGTTGCTAACGGTTACTGTAGGCTCTGTGATAGAGTTCACTTTTTTGTCGCCCTGACTTTTTTGTCGCCTGGCTCCTTCAGAACCGTACTGTGTAACATTCTCTTCCCCTGTGTTTCCAGTACCAGTAACATTACACTTTATTATAAAACTCATCACTGAACCCGTTTATACAGTTCAAAACTCCGGGGTCGTGTTTGACTGTGTTGGTTGCACAGTAACCTCTGAATCAGAGTCAGAATCAAAAATGTCTTATTCCCGTTTCACTCGCTTTCCTCCTCTGTTTACCGCTGCCTTGCCAAAGCACGCAGGGGGGACGGAGGGTGGCACGTGGAGGTGAGGCAGGAGGAAGAGGTGGGTGGGACTCTGGAGGGAGGTGGAGTTGTTGGTTTTCAAATTTTTGCGCTGTGCTGTGTGAAATACCAGAAAGTTAAGAGTAGCTTTAAGCCAGTAACCCTGACTGTCAAATGCTGACAAATCTGATTTCACTTGTTGAAATTGTAATTTTGTGCTAATAACAGCTGTTAAAATGCTGATACACTTGAACAAGATGAACTCCATGTCCAAATAAGGATTTGATCTAAACCAAAGAGAACAAACAAGTGACACAAGGATAAATCCCAAGTTCTTCTGTGCTGTTTTGTGATGTACTCCCATGTCAGAGTTTTGTTTAACCGACACACATTTACAGTCAGAACCGAGTGTACTCGTAACTCTCCACTACATGGTAGTAAATTTCAGATTTTGTATTCAAGCCTGGTGCACATCAAACATCATCATCCTGGTAACAGAATGGAAGTATGAGCTACAAATTACTGCAAATTATTCATTTTGACAGAGCCCTTCCATTTTAAAATGTGCAGGGCACGGGTCACATGATGCTGCTCCGCCAATCAGTGTGACTCAAGTCAGTGTGAGAGACATACATAGGCAGGGAGAGATGGTGAAATAAGTAAAACTAGATACAAAAAGGAAAGAAAGATAAATAAAAAGTTAAGCAACATTTTTTGATTATTTTTTGTAAAATTAAGAACACGATTATGGTGAAAATCCCCACTTATGTAGTTACAATGCTTGAAACACTATACTACCAATATACGGTTATTATTATATTATCATGTAAGACTTTGATATTATTTCATGTTATATGCATTTTCTCTGACTGGACCTCCTGTAATTTTAATTGAACATAATTGGTGGAGGCCATTAAGCAGTGCAGCTTTCAGTCAATCACTGCTTACACTACAGTTTGCATTACACATACCTTTCCATTTCTTACTACTTCAACATGTGCCTCCATACAAATTCAAGCCCATAATGCAATTTAGATCCAGCTTGTGTGGTAGTAGCAACTCCACAGGTTTTTACAATATTATACAATATATTTGTCTGGAATACTGTTCTTTTTTATCACATAACTCTGACTACCGTCGTCATACTTTCTTCATCTCTTCATCTCCTATAAACACACACAGTACACCAGTCGGTGTAGCTTCACAGCCTAACGTTGGGTGTCTTGCGTAAAGCTGTATAATGTCAGAGAAATGTGTCATGCTGAGCATATTATGTAGATGGACAGAGAAGGAACAAATTATTCTGCAGGGTTACATTAACACATACGAAGATATGCGTGTGGACATTAATACTTTTTCACCTTAAATCTAGGTTGAAATGATGACTGTTCCTGTGCCACATTCGTGTCGTATCAGTCAGAATTATGAGCAGCTGAGTGGGAGAAAACATTCACAGCAGTCTCCTGGTTGTAAGTCAGATTCAGAGATATCAGGAATGTCTGACAGCTATGATAGTTCCCTCTTGGTGAAAAGAAACATTATCAAGCAAGAGGTGAAATAGCTGCAAAAGCACCATAACTATAGCTCTGAGAAAAATACAATACAATTGAAACCCTTTAGTTAAATAAAAGGAGCCATGAGGCATTTGCATCTGTTTTCACTTGTTAAAACAACTGCAACATTAAACCAACAGTCATCCAAGATCTGCTCAGGCCTGTCACCGAGTCACTGACAGAAATAACAGATGACAGCTTAGACAAGTTATGACTGCAGACTTCTGTCATATTTATATTATTCTCAGTTAGCTTGAGTTTGTACTCTGCGTCTCCTTGCTAATGAAAAAGAGGGACACAAAAATGGAGCTTAGTGAAACAGTATACTTTGCCAGTGCAGTTATCAAAATCCAAAGTCACTCTTAGTTATGCACTTACATAACTGATCACATTTCCTTTTTTTCTTTTCTTAAGTATATTTCTGGGCTTTTCAGTCCTTTAATGGATAGGACAGTAGAGAGACAGGAAATGGGGAGAATGACATGAACTAGGGCCGCTGCAGTGAGGACGATAGCCTCTCTATATGGGGCGTCTGCTCTCCCCATTGAGCTACACAATGCTCCACATTTCCTAATTTTCATTTGCAAAGTCATCGCACTGTAAAACTTCTCATTTTCTCCAGGTATAAATGAGTATCTGACAATGGTTTAATTGAAAAAAATGTGAAGTGACTCACAGAACTGTATTTCACTGTTAGAAAGTGTATGTTTTTTTTGACAACTTACACAGTGACTTCACTGGCTCTTGACTTTCAGGCTTTTTCTCAGCGGCTGTATTTCTGAATTTAAATGATTGCCTCCTCATGAGCTTCCGGCATGAGCTGCTGCTCGCTCAGTGAAAACTTTAGGACGTCCTACAAGGTTCATCCTGTCTCAGCAGATGTGCGACGGACTTAGCCAGGATTCATCGATGAGGATCTGTCAAGCCACATAAAGCATGTGACTAGGACTGCCTTCTTTCACCTGCGCAGTATAGCTAAGATCAGGAATATCCTCTCTCAGAGTGATGCTGAGAAACTGGTCCATGCTTTTATCACCTCCAGGCTGCACTACTGTAACTCCAAAAAACTCTCTGAAGAGTCTCCAGCTGGTCCAGAACGCTGCAGCGAGGGTACTGACAACAGTTAGTAAGAGAGAGCACATCTCTCCCATTCTAGAGGCACACACTCTCTCTACATTTACATACAAGTCTAGGATGAAGAACTTCCTCTATGACTTTTAGTTAGGGCTGGCTCAGGTAGCCCTGATCCATTTTATAGCTATGCTGCTATAGGCTTAGACTGCTGGGGGACACATCAGATTACATGAAGCCCCAACCTCCTCTCCT
>OMNW01025637.1:0-12143 GCA_900303245.1 Selene dorsalis
AATCGTTTTTTTTTTTTTTTGGTTCTTGAATGACTTGGTCTCAGATGTTTTCAACTCAAAAAGCTACAGCACCCCTTGGCTAGTTAGCTTAATTAGCTAGCTAGCTAACGGTACTACAGCTTCATAAGCCTCCACTGCTAAACACTTTTGTTGTTTCAGGCAAAAAAAAAACTAAAAAAGGAGGAATTTACAGTTGTCTTATGTCTAAATTAACCCACATTATTATTGTAAACTGTTTATTTGCTGTGTCATAAACATAACGTTTAACTGACGTAGCATATGTAAATAATTGAGGCTGTTGCTAACTCAATGCTAATTTCTCTGCCTGATAACATTAAATGATTAAACTGATGAGAAAACATGAACAACACCGCTCCCCCCCCCGCTCACACACCAGGTGCCAAATATAGAGCGAATAAAGGGACAAGGGACGTTTACGTCACTTAAACTGATAGAGGGAGTCAGCGGCTTCCATGTCTGAAAAGGGATTGGGATAATCCTCCCCTTTTTTAAATTTCTGTCACATTCAGTAGTAAGTAACAAGATTTCTCCATCCCAGTGTGTAGAAATTGAACTCTTGACATGGATTAACTTCTTTCACTCGCTTTGATCTTAAACTCGATCGACTGTCAAATCTATTGGCCCAAAAAACACCTAAGCTAACGCCGGTAGCATTATCCTGGCGGTTCAATACATCACTCTCGGCGTTCGCTTCATTACCTCTGTCTCTTTCTCCTCCTCCACTCCCTTCATCCACTGCCCTGTGGCTTGTGTGATCTACTGAGGAGCACTTGTTTCTCTCTGTATCTTTTTTTTTTCTTTTCCCGACACCCCCACCTCCTCTCTCCTTTCTCCTCTTCTCCACTTATCTCTGCTTCTCCTCTATTGCTCCCTTGCTTCAATTAAATTCACTGGGCTTTACTGACACGGTGGTTTAAGAAACAAAAAATCACCCACATTGCCAAAGTGTTTTATCACAGTGACAACAATAATGGAAATGCAGACAGTGGGAGAGAAATTAGACTCGAGAGAATTAAAAAGATAGTGAGCGAAACTATTTCTTTCCTCGTCTCCGCCTTTGCTCTCTTTCCCACTTTGTTCATTACCCTTCTTTCTTTCTCCCTTTGACTTTCTTCCTCCTCTCTTTTCCACATCTTTCCGTCCCTGTGTACTTCCTCTCCTCTCCCTCTCCCTCTCTTCCCTCTCATCTGCTAAGCTAGCAGGAAAAGTGTTTTCTGAATATCTTGTGTCAGCACCACTGTCAGACCTACACACCGCTTCCTAACTAAATATTATTCCTCCCTCTTTTTTTCACCAACAGTTGCCTCTTTTTCTTTTCCTTTTTCCTCCCTCCCTCCCTCCGTACCCCCTGTACATTTACAGCCGTTGTTTGGCATTTACATCTTGCTCGCTGCAGCTTTGTGATGCTGCCTTGCTTCTGTCTGAACTTTATATCCACTCGCCTGTCTCCAGGTATTGATTTTCTTAAATTCCTAATAGGGAGGAAATGATTATGCACTCATATATAAAACCACATAAAGAATTAACAGCTTGTCCTTAAGTTTCATTTTCAATTTCAGATTTCTCCTTATTTTTTATTTCTAGCATCTGTTCACACATATAAACCCATGCATGCACGCTCGCACCTCCAGCTTTCTGCCAGCTGAGTAATACTGGGCCATTAGCTGAATGAGTGCTGACATGGGAAGTTGTTAACACATGCACTCACAAACACACACACACACACACCAGCTCAGGAAATTACTCTGTCATTTGCACCCAGTGGCCATGGACAAACACGATCGCACACTTGCACAAACACACACACACACATGTTCAAAACTAATCACTGTTTGGAGTCGGAGTGTGTACATGACAGCAACGAGCAGATAAATCAATCATCTAGAACAACAGCTGCAAGCTACTGAGTCAGGGATTATCGGCTCGCTGAGTCTGAGTCTGAGTTTGTCTCCTGCTTTTAAACAGGACTTTCTCTGTCCATGTAGGTAAATGCTAAAAATAGGTCAAGAAGATTTCAATTAATAGCCAGGAAAGCAGCGAGATTTGAGTTCTTAATAATAAGGATGTACAGCTCAGCAATATTCTCAGATCAAAACCGTCCAGCTCTGCTTCATTAAAAGCAGTCGAACCAGTGGACATTTTGAAAAGTTGGTGAGGGGAAAAAAAAAAAAAAAAAAACTTGGTCTGAAAGTTGAGTCGGCTCTTGTTAGATTAAATGTCTCCTCACAGTTTCAGACTGTTCTGTTCTAACTTTCTTGACCCTCGAGCGTTAGATCCCTCTCGCTCCTCTTCAGATTCTTGCAGCTTCATCTTTTTACAATTACGTCCTTGATTTCTAAACGTAGGCTGCTCATTAGTTAGCTTTGTTAGCTTTGGGATTTAGTTAAAAAAAAACAAAAAAAAAACCCTCCAGTTTGGTTATAAAAGAAGAGGCTTTGGTTTTAGCAAAACATTAACAAAGTCTTGGATGACATTATTGGAAACAGCTCGAAACGTGAACTTCCCCAAATCCATTGAAGAGCAGCTAGCATTAGCGTAAATGCTAACACACTAGCTTCCAGGATTAGCGTCCACACATTGGGGAAACAATAACACTGTGTCGTAAATGTGGCTAGTTTGAAAACCTCTTCTTCTGGGAATTATATTGTGTGGTTTCTACTGTGGCTACTAAACTAGCTAACATTTGCAGCTTGTTGTTCGTCTGTTAGTTTTGGAAACAATAGTTTTCATTCTTTAAATGTCGATTGTCTCTTTTTCTACAGCTTCTGGTGTAACATCCAAACCACCACCGAGAGACAAGAGTGTCTAGTTTTATTTCCTACCTTTTGATTTTTCACAGTTCGTAGAAGAGGGCATATTCATTATTCAATAATTAACTCAATGCATATTTAATCTGCCGGTTCCCTCTGCCTGTGTCTTGGTGATACACTAACCCCTACATCACTTCTACTACTACTTTTTATTTAAAAAAATAAATCCTCAAGTTTCTTTGTTTCCAGCTTATTTACATGTACGAGTTCATGTCCTCCACCAGGTTTCGATGCTCTAGGAGACCTGTTGAAGCCAACAGTTCCCACACACACTGCACCACCTCCTCCTCCTCCTCAAATGGCCATCCATCCAGGAGGAAAGCTGCTAGCCAACGACCTCGACTCCTCTCTGGCCAACCTCGTGGGCAGTGAGTTTCAGGATCCATGTGCTCGAGTAGCTGAGACATAAACAGCCCTAGTGCTCAAATATTTACAGTGTCTTAAAAGTTGTATTTTTTTCCTACGGTTAGAACATTTATATAACACAGATCTTTTTCTTTTCGGTTTCACAAACATTTGAATATTACAGACAATTTGAAATATGACGATAGATGGACTCAGAGGGCTAACACATTCCTCTATAAACTCTGTGTTTCTGTCCCTCCTCAGATCTGCAGTTTGGTGGGACCCCAGCCAAGAAGTAAGTGTCTGGTGTTGTGACGATACCTCTCTAAGTTTGTACTTTGGGTTTGTGGGCCAGACAGGTGGCTTTATGCAAGCGGCACAGTAAATTCACCTTCTTTTTCTACCTCCTTCTTCTGCTGCCAGAAATCCTACCTACAGTCTGTGAGTGTTAAATTGGTTTTATGTGCTGAAATCAATGACAGAGTGCTTCTGTAGCTCATTAAAGACGATGTTTAAATTCACGACACTCTTCACAGTGGGAAATAAGAAAATAACCATAGAACAAGAATCCAAAAGCCTGTTGTTGGTGCTGTTTGAGGAGTTGGCCTCAGGTTGAGGAAGTGAAATGATAGAAAACGCTCTGCTCGTCCTTTTCTCCCAGGCCAGAGATGCAGTGGAACCAGCCTGGAGAGAAGAAGCTGACGGGGGGCCAGAACTGGCAGAACAAGACCATGTCGACCACACAGTGGAGCCCAGCGCCCGTGGCCCCACAGCCCATGCCTGTACCACACGTGGTAAGGAGACAGAAACAGTCGGTCTGAAAGTCTGTCCTCAAAGGTGTCTGCAAGTGGATAACTGTGGTTTTTTTTTTTTTAAAGTTCTTGTCATAAACCTTTGGCCGTTGTTTCTGTTAGAAACTCGCCAGATATTTAGCTGCTAGATATCTGGTCTCTGAGTGTGTGGAGTTCACTGACCAGCTGCAGATTTGCCTCCTCCCGGGGGGGGGCTTTTGTCGGTGACTTTTATGATCAGAATTTACAGTGAAGCAATTCTGCCCTATTGGTAGTTACAGTAGTTGTCATGCATCTATCCAGTGAGGAGTTATTGCCAACATTTCTATTGAGCTGGTTTCTACCTCCAGATGAAGTGGTTAAAACTGCTTGTTCATCATCTTCCTGGTCACCTGACCACTCATCCTGTTATAAACCTGTCAGTCCCTGGATATAGAAATGATGGTGAAAACTCTGAGTTGTGGTGAAACAGAAGAATTATCATTATTATTATTATTAATTATAGGAATAAAACTTGCAGACACTTTCTTAAAGAAGAAAAGCGAGGTCTTGTTCTAGTTTGTGTGCATGTGAATGTTCACTGTGTCCTGTGTGTAGATGGACGTCTGTGTGTGTCTGTGTGTGTGTGTTGTACAGTGTAAAACTGCCTGTGCATGCTCCGTGTGTGTGTGTGTGTTTGTGTGTGTGTGCTGATCTTGGCAGCTCCTGATTGTCCTCCTGATCTCTGGGCTGCAGTTTCTGGCTGACGAGGACAAACTGTCACTAACCCTCCACTTCCTCTCTCTCTCCCTCTCCCCAATATCTATCTTCTTCTTCTCTCTCTCTCTCTCTCTCTCTCTCTCTCCTGTTGATCCTCTCTTTCTCTCTCTCCCCCCACCACCCTCTAATCTCTCCTTCCTGTCCTGCACACATCCACTTCGTGCCTTTTCCTCCCATCTGTTTTGCACTGTCATCCACTCGTCTTCCTTCCCTTCTTCGCTCCTGTTCTGCTTTATCGCGACTCGTTGTTTTGCGTCGTCATCTGTGTCTGTCCTGTTTTCCCACCGCGCTGCCTCTGACATGTGCACATCCCTGTTGTGACCCCTCGTTTATTTTTCTCCTCTTTATTTGGTTTCCTCTGCTTGTTTCTGTCGATCTCCTCTTTTTTTTTTTTTTTTTGCCTACGCTGCCTTCTCTCTCTCTCTCTCTCTCTCTCTCTTTCCCTTCCTGTCTTCATGTTTTCTCACATATTCCTCCTGAAATACTTTTCTTATGCTCCCTGTTTTTCTTCACCTTCACCTCGTTTTCCTGGTTTCTCTCTTTTCCTCTCTTGTCTCTTGTTCTTTCTCTGTCTTTTGTCTTTTTTCCCTGTTGCGTCCTGATGCAGAATGGAATGTTCTATACTAGTTATGTAAGTACTTATATCCCTGTTTAGTAAGAAAACTCTTAACAAGCTCAAACTTCTCTTATGTTCCTCCAGCACCTCCCTTCTTTCTTACTCTCTCTCTCTCTCTCTCTCCATCCTCCCTTCTGTCTCTTTACCTCTGCCACCTTCTTCGTCTTCTTCCTCGAGGAAGAACCTGTTTGACAAGAGGTTGATTCACTTCGTGCCCACGTTCCACAAATAACCCTCTCACCTCCGTGCTAAAGGCTAATGCTCCGTGCTAGTTATGTAAGCGCTAAGCAAACTGACTGATACCAGGAAGCTGGAACAAGGTGCTTTTTCTTTTCTTTTCTTTTCTCCGATCCGCTCCGGGCTCCGTTCAAAAGATCAGTCTCTGGCTATTTGCTTCTCGTTTATCTGAATCGGCGGTTTTTCAGGTGGGATCCTTAGCAAACTGGAAGGAAGATGAGATGATAAAACATATTTCATATCAAATTTAAATCCTATTTTCCATCCTCGTCTTTCTATTGTCTGCAGTCAAAACATCATTCATCAGGTCTTAATCTACTGTCGTCCTAAGGCCGGGGCGATTTGACCTCAAATCAATATCACAACTGATTAAACATTTGACCTTCATAACAATTGATTTCGATGATGATGATTTTGTTTTAGTTTTTTGCCCTCACCTGACCTGACAAGGTTTCTACTGTAAATATGCTCACTATTTAAGTATAGTGATATTTTTATATTCTGTATTAAGTAAAGCTTAACATTGTCTCGTTATTATAAAGAGTTAGCAAAGCTTTACTGCACTAGACTAAAGCTCAGCTCCTGTTTAATGCCCTATATATATATATATATACAGTATATATGTCTATATCTGATATTGGCTGCTTCACTTCATCTTTGACTCACTGACAAGGGCGACGCAAGACACTGAAATTGCCTTTAGGGATTAAATCAGCAGCACAATGCACAACAAACCAATGTCTTCACCCTCCTATATGTGTGGTCAGCAGTGAACTGAATCCAGCCTTCAACATACAAAACAAGCAAACACAGAAAAATGCATCAGCTTTAACTAAATTAATCTTTCTTTTTCTTTTCTTTTCTTTTTTTTTTGCTTACAGACAGAAAATATTAATAGAACTTCTCATTATTGTCGCAGAGACAGAAAATCTACTGGGGTTTTTTAAAAAACTTTTTAATGTACATGTATCTCAAAAAATAGCAAATGTAACCTCTGTAAGCCACAGCGTGATGAATAAGTCATGGCGGTATGTGGCAGTAATGTATAAGACATCACAGGTAGCACCGAATAAATAGGCTGTCACACATCACGCATGATAAGCAACAAGCAGTGTGTTGAGATCCTGGCGGGGGCTGCAGCGGGAGGCGTCTGCTCCCGCTTGATACTTGAAACGGCCAAAAGCCTTTCACTTATTTAACCCTCGCTTTAACCACGCAGGTCATCCGAGGTCAGACGTCTGTTCCCTCGCAGAGAAAAAAGGAAAGTCGCCCTTTAGAAGCAGGTGGCAGAGGGAATAGCAAAAGTTCAGCTGTGAATCGCTAACAACTCACGGATTAAAGATCTGGGTGGGGGAAAAAAAAGAAGACAGATTTTGAAAAATGGAAATATGGAAAGACAGGCCGACAAGGAAACACGCCGGAGAGAGAAACAGCAGGAGAGGCAGAGCATTAAAAGACAGATACAGACAAATGGATAAATGTTAAAGCGCGACACGTTAAGGTTGACGGCTCCTGGCTGAAAGACGGATGGGCGGAAACACTGACAGGGAAGGTGAAGCGGCGCATAAATGCCCCATCTCACCTGCTCTTGTTGTTGCTCTCAGGCATCATCTTGTCATTCTTAAAAAAGAATAAAATAAAAATGATTCCCGGGCGCGGTGAACTCGGAGACAGATGGTTGTCTCGCTGCAGCTCAGAGGACGCTGAAGTGAAGTCAGATCTGTAATTAGGATATTGAACAGCAAAACCTTTAAACTGCCGGTGCAGCACGAACACACGAGACGGATACGTTCAAGGGTTTCGTCTGAAACAGATCACGCCGATCGATGCTTATGATCAACTTTGGCTCCCTGAAGGCCAGAATTAAACACCAACACCTGATCAATCATATCGACCACTTCACTTGACCCTACAAGAAACAGATTTTTTCTGTCTCTATGTCTGTTTTTAATGAACCTTGATGGTTTTCACAATAAGAGTTTCAGATTCTCCCAGTGAAAGTAACTAAAAGAAAGTAAAAAACATCATTAAAGTGTCTTTGCCTGAAACTGCTGTCAGGTAATTCATTCTCATCAAAGCAGCTAATTTCTTCAAGATTATAAAAGTAGCAATAAGAAAAGAAATTAACAGTTAATGTAGGAGAAGCTAAACAAAGACATTATACATATTTTTCACAATTCAATAACATCACAATAAAACAGTTCTAGGTGTCTCCATGGTAACAGTGCAAACAGGAAATGCTAATAAACAATCAGAGGAAGTTTTTATGGCATCATGAAATATCCTAAATCAATGTAAATCCAAACTAACCAAACAGTCCAGAGATAAAACAGTGGTTTCAAATTGAGTTTCTAGTTTCTGAGAAATTACAGGACGCTAACGAGCAGTTTCGTTTGAGTAAAAGATAAATGCAGTCGTTGTGACTAAACTGTTTTCTCAGAGCGACCTGTGTTTGTTCAGAGAATTGATTAAGGTGTTGTTGCGTAAGTAGCAATTATACAAGGACACGAGTGCAGGTTTATGTTTCTTTTCTTTTTTTTACCAGGAAAGCTTAAATTTCCTGAGCTCATTTTATTGCCTTGATTAATGTAATCCATCATTTTACATTAGACTGCGACAGTAATGTATGATTTCACCATGCGGCTAATTACCGCACTTTAAAAAAAAAAAAAAATTATTGCAACATCCAACTCCGGCAGAATGGAAGTATAGTTACAAGTCACGTGTCGCAGCGATTGAGGAGTTAGATTATAAAGTCGTGTTAAGAAAACTGCCACAGTCGTCTCATTTACGGTGATGGATTAGGTCTGTGAAGGCAGCAGCGTTGGTTTCCGCGAGCTGTTTTTAATGGCTTTGTGAGAACAGCGGGAGCCCGCGACTTCCAGGGTGAGCGAGCGGAGCAGCCGCAACTTCTTGACTGTCTGCAGCACAAACTTTATATGTGAGAAAGAGAGAGAGAGAGAGAGTGGGGGATGAAAGAAAAAAGAAAGCATCCCACTGGTTTATCTTGGCTCGCGTGCTGGTGCTCGCAGGTATCCCCCAACTGGAAAAAGACGGATCCTTATTAGTTTGGTTTGAGAGAGGATATGTACTCTGAAACTCTACAAACTGTGAAAACACTGCAGGCGATAGATACCTAATCTTACATCTGTTAAAATTAATACTGCTGTGTGTGTGTGGTGATGCTACACTGTGGTGCTGCACTGCATCTCTTTAAAAGCTGACCCTCCTCCGGGAGACGTCTGTGATGCCGCCGCGGACGCTCACTCCCATCAATTACCAATTTGTCAGGAAAAGAAATGGCCGCCTTTTGATGCAGATGCGCGTGGGCTCGTAAACGACGGCTACAAATTGCCCGTCACGTCGAATTTGAGGCCCATCGAGCCTTAGCGGATTTGATTTGTGAATTGAGGAGGGCAGGGCTAAATGCTGTCCTGTTGAACCACCCCGCCCCGCCCCCACCCCCTTTTTAAAGCGGAGGTAATGATCGCTCCCAGTGGGATTCTTGCTAAGTACCTCTGCTGCACGCTGCGTTGTTGTTGTGGTGCTCCTGACGCGCACACACTTTATCAGCATTAAGTGTAGATGCGTGTACAGTAGCCGACGTGCGTTTTTGTATTTATTGAGCTCACTGAGACGCTTCTAATGGGGACAGATGGGACGCCTGTCACAGCTTAAAGACACTGAACCTGTGTTTTTATTTCTCCTCCAGGCTCCAGCTCCCATGGCTTTCCCCATGACCACACCGCAAGTGCCTGTGTATGGAATGGTGAGTGAGACAACACCAACAAAACACACAGCGGACACACAGAGACTCTAATATTTGACTCATCACAACTCCCTCGACACCTTCACACTTCCTGTTTTGTCCCAAACACAGAAGAATGAATTAATCATTTATAAATTATTCTTCTTACACTGATACTAATTAGTAAATAACACATCAATACAGTTGTAACTCTGGATGAATAAGCTCATCTATAATGTGTTTAATTATTGTATTTTCATACTTAATAAATGATAGACAACTTATTTAGGTGAACATTTATGCAGTAATTACACAGACAATGATTTATACACGTACTTATGGTAAGATATGTTTTCTAAACACTTATTACGACTGATGATGAATGATGTATTCAATGATAAAATAATAAATTGTTACCACGTATTCTCTATAAAAGCAATAAATCCTGTTTTTATATGAAACGATTAAAAATAAACAGTTGAATATCGAAACATAACAGTGGCTGGTTAATATTTTATAAAAGTCTAACAGGACTTTAACCTCTAATAGACAATATATACACAGCAAAGACCTTACAGGTGAGCACAGGTTGACTTTTCAAAATAAGAGTTAAATTCTCCCAAAACACGTCCAAAAATACAGCGGAGAAAGAAGTAAGAAATGAGTTTATATACACAAAAATCTACTCACCCGCTCCTTGGGTCTGAGTATTTAAACAAGCTCCGCCCCCAGCCTCCTTCCTCCCATCAGGAAGTAGGACCGCTGCAGACACAGTGACACAAAGACAAAGAGAAATGAATTGATTCAGCTAATTCAGACAGATAACGACAGCGTGATTGTAATTGTTCTGCCTCGTTTAGAATAATAATAACAAGCCAAACAAACTGTGACTGTTTTATTTAACTTAAAGTGACTGTGAAACAAAGACTGAGATACTGCTGTGTGTGTGTGTGAAACTGTCTCAGTGTTAATTATGGCCTCACTGGATGAATATTAATATATTCTACTCACACTGTGTGGTTAAAGCCGCTCCTCTCTCCTCACCGTCTCCCATCGTCCTCCCTCTGTTTCCATGTGTTTCTCACCTGCTTGTAATCTCATTCTGTTTTGTTTTCTCCTCCACCTTCCTCCTCCTCCTCCTCCTCTCTTCAGGTCCCTCCCCAGATGGGTCAGATGGGCGGGGTACCAGTGATGGCTCCTCAGCCAATGATGTACAACCAGCCTGTTCTCAGACCCACCAACCCCTTCGCACCCATGCCCGGAGCCCAGGTGACCACGCTCAGAGCTCATGTCGCTGCGCAGATAAACACAGATGCTGAAAATAATGTATTAACCACAGTGACGTTCACTCCTCCTCCAGTGTAGTAATATAAGATAATAGACCCACAAATGATTATCAGAGGTTAAACTACCGCTCTGTTTGTTTGATTTCCTTCGACAGTAACTCAGTGATGTTACATCATCAGTTTAAGCAGTCGGAGCCCTGATAACATCGGCAATAAAGCGTCTTTATTAGGGTTTTTTCCTAACGTTATTGAATCGTACTGCAGCTGTGGCTGTATTAGCTGCACCCAGTACGATCATGTTTGTTATGAGGAAGAATAAATCACAGACGTCTTGTGGTTCACGGTGACTGCTCCAGTATGTTACAGTGGCTCATACTAGCTGTTTATTAAGCTTTGTGCCTCTGTCTCTGCTGCTGGTGCACAATACGGTCCATCTATTGACCTTGTGCTCCATCCATCCATCCATCCATCCAGCCATCCATCCATCCAGCGGCTCTAATAATGTAACAGCAGCTTTATTTGTATGGCGCCTTTCTTATACCATGTGCAGCTCAAAGTGCTTCACGTGTGAACCCATAAAACAGGAGCAAATGAGTTTAACAGCGTATAAAAAGTTCATTCGAGTAAATACGAAATGTGTGATGTCAGCAACAACAACTTCTCTCTCTCTCTCTCTCTCCACTCCTTATCTCATCTCAGATGCAGTTTATGTAATCCAGTCGGGGGGAGAGGGGGGGGAGCAGAGTGCCAAAAGCGACAAACAAACAAACAGCAGAAGAAAACACACGAGAGGAACGAAGAGATGGACGGAGGAATGATTTGATCGAGCTGAAATGACTAAGAGACAGACAGACGACAAGATGACCAACCAACACCAAAAAAAAAAAAAACAAGTTGGAGAAAGAGGAGGAGACGACCGAACAGAGGACGGAGGGACGGAGGGATGGAGGGACCTTGTAGTCGTCCTCGCTGGTCTTTGTCTGAAACAACTCCTTGCATTTGTGTGTGTGCGTGAAAGTGTGTGTGTGTGTGTGTGTGTGCACAGCCTGTTTTTGTTAAATCGTCTTGATTTGTGTTTTAAAATCCTATCGATGGAGTGATGATTCAGGAGAGAGAACAAGGAAGAGAGAGAAAGATGTAAAGACGGACGGAGGGGGAGACGAGCGGATCGAGGACGTCCTACCTCTGGTTTTCAGTCAGACGGTAAAAGTCTCGACTGGCTCGAGAGTCTCTGCTGCAGAATTAGCTTTATTTCATACTGGTGCTATTTTGTCAACTCCGGGCTGCCATCCGCCTGCAACGGCGACTTGGGAGCATTCAGGAGAGGATAAGTGTTTGTTTAGTGCGAGTGTGGAGGTGTGTGTGTGTGTTTCTGTGTGAGCTTGTGTGTGTGTGTGTGCGCGCAGCAGTTGGTTCAGACAAAACCTTCACGACCGACCTCCTCTCCGTCCCCTCCCTCGTCCTCTGTCCACAACTGTCCAATCAGCAGCGAGAGATTTTTTTTTTTTTTTTTTTTTGGCGAATCTTCTC
>OMNW01025638.1:9979-23468 GCA_900303245.1 Selene dorsalis
TAAAGAGACACCTGACCTTCTGCGAATGGCAGCGTCTAGTACCCAGGGGATGTTGGTGGCTCCTAACACCAAGATCCCATCGTTGTTGTTTCCCACACCTGCAAACCAAAGGTCTTCAGTCAGCACTAGCACTTCCTGCTTCCCTCAGTCTCCACTGAGGGTATTTTCATGTATCAGATCTTCTATGTTACTTATACAGTCCATAATAAACACATTATTTGGTACTGCACACTCTTCACTCGTGCATTATTATTGTAAATCAGTCTGGTTGTTCTCTTTCCTCAGCTCATCATCAGCTCACCCTGCATCTGGACCAGGAACTCTGTCTTGATGCGACGAGCAGCTTCGCTCTCGTTCTCATTCCTGGAGCCGCACAGAGAGTCCACCTCATCAATGAAGATTATTGAGGGCTTGTGTTGGCGAGCCAGGTCAAACAGATTCTTCACCAGCCTGAGAGACGCAGGGAGGAGAGAGAGAGAGGGTGAGAGACAGGAGCAGCACATTTGAAAGGAGGTGCAGGAGGCTACATTGATGACTGTGATGAGGAGTGTCCCTAAGTACTTCTGACCTGACAGGAGATGGGTTTACTGAGAGGTGGAGGTGGGTTTGATCAGCTTCAAGAATACGCCGCAAATGTGTAATTACTGCAAAAGTAGCCCATGTCCTGACTTTCCCTGTTTATAATACATTCATTTCAGGTGCCCGTGAGGAGGAGACGTACTTCTCACTCTCTCCCAGCCACTTGGACATGAGGTCTGAGGAGGAGACAGAGAAGAAGGTCGAGTTGTTGGCCTCTGTGGCCACGGCCTTGGCCAGGTATGACTTCCCTGTCCCTGGAGGACCGAACAGCAGGATGCCTCTCCACGGAGTTCGCTTGCCTAAGAATAGAGAGACTTTTGGTCATACTAGTGTACAAGTTAAAAGGGGAGCATCCAGTAGCCTGTTCCAGCAGTGCAGGATAAACAGAGACGATGATAAATCAGGTGTGGAGATGACCATGAAAACATTTACTGCTCTACCAACTAACGGTCAAAAGCAGCCTTTCAGCTGTACAATAATATATATATATATAAAAATCTGAAGTAAAACATACAAGACAGCGATAGAACTATATATATTATGAAGATAACACCTGCATTCCTTGTAAGATCACATATAGCAGCTTTCACTGGATGTAATTAGTGGATGTACACAGACTTGGAGGCAGCAGATCCAGCAGTACCTGTGAAGAGGTGAGGGAATTTGATGGGCAGGATGACAGCTTCCTTCAGAGCTTCCTTGGCCCCCTCCAGCCCGGCCACGTCGTTCCACCGGACATTGGGCTTCTCCATTACAATAGCACCTGAACACAGAGGTAGGAGGACATCAGTAAGATCTTAACAACCCTAACAACCCTGAAATGCAAACTCATGGCATCTATACACTTGGCACAACTAGGACCTCATTACTTTCACTGAATCTGGTAGAATTGAAGATTAAATGAATTATTTAAGTCTTCCCATCAATCGTAATTGTTGATCTGTTGACTTGTCATTGTTGATACTTTCATAGCCTCTCTCTTTTTTATTCTTTACTATTCCTCACCACAATCATACGTAACACTGCTTGTCAAATTGTGCATATCACAACTGCTGTATAACCCCATTTCAGTTTGCTAATAGTCTGTATAAATCTTTACTGTATCAACAAACCCTATTGTCATGTTTTTGCACCAGTAAACAGAAACAAGGAAGTGGGGAAAAAAAGACAAAATAACAATTTTATTAATTTCACACCCACGATGGATCTGCTTACTCACCCATAAGTTGCTCCTGTAATTTCTTCTTCTCTGGGTTTTCACCCTCGCTGTCACTATCACTCCTAGGATGAAAACAGACACATGAAAAAACAGAGAATCCCACTACTACAGTTTGAAAAACTTCTACATGCTCACTGACAGAGCAGAGCAGGGAAAATGACAACATACTTATCATTGCTCTGCGCCTCCTTCACAGGCTTCTTGCCCTGTTTGTCTTTATTCTTCAGGTAGTCCTTGAGTTTCTCTGCTCTGTCCAGGTACTGCATACATTTTGCTCGTATGCTCTCCTTTGCTTTGTCGCTATGGGCCTCATCTATAGGAAAAAATATTCATTTCAAAGCAGCAGCATGAATAAAACCCAATATAAAGTCAAATAAATAAAGTCAATGGAAGAGCACAAAAGTTTGCGTAGGACAGATTATTTATCCTCCAGTCATGCTGTAATACTCACATTTGATGGCATGTAGGAAATACTCCACAGCATGCTGATACAGGCGCAAGGCCTCCTCATAATTTTTTGCCTTGTCTTCTTCTGTGGCTTTAGTCACAAGATCAATCGCTTTCTGCAACAAACACATATAAATTATGTCAGAGAACAGATGTAAGACAGATGGAGACACACAAATACAGGCAGGGAATGCACATGTTAGTCATCATTGTATTAGTCTGCACATGTGCACATTGAAGCTGCGACCAAAACAAAGCACAAGTGACACACATAATGACACACAATAGGATCATTTAAGTTTCAATGTTGTAAAACAAAATTACAAAAATAAATAATCGCCACATCAAAAAGATTCGTGATGTTGATCTTTTTTTTTCATATTAACTGTGTGTAAACAAGAGGCACAGCCCAGCTAACGGGCTGTTACCGTTATAAACACTCCCCAGCTGGGGTTTGACGTTAGTTAGCAATCCACAAACTCATGAATCACAACTTAATTAGTCAAAATTATTATTTCAGAATGATTAAGTTAGTAAATACAGTGAGGTTATATTAATCTGCTTATGGTAATGTTTTGGTAAGACAATGGAAGTACTGTTAAGTGAATTGGCTTGCCATCAATGTCAGCGGGCTTTGGCGTCAGCTGTTTTGCTAGCACGTTAGCTTGCTGCTGTGTGCTAAGCTAAGCCAAGTTCTGTCCAGTTGTAGCGAGCGAGCTAAGGGTAGCTGGCTAGCTAATACCCTAACGTACCTGCAATGTTGACGTTGTCATTTCATCTCACTCTTCTGCTAACCGCCCAGATTTCTATCCTCCCCCAAATGTGGATATGTGACGAGATGCACGCGTTAACAGCCCTTTGTCGGCGTGAGGTAACGGGTTGACATGACAAGACTGCGGCTTGTACGCTACCTAGCAAAGATGACAGCCCTGCATCGACCCAACAAAACCACAGTAGCACTGCGTCTACCGACAAGCTGGCTGCCACAAGGATAACTTCCGGTGTACATTTTCAAAATATAACACACAATGAAAAGTATTAAACTCACAGATTACATAATTAAAAATATATACACATATTCAATTCAGACTATTAGACCATACAATAAAATGTCCTATACATTTTTATTTTTCCGATAGCCCGACTAAGAAAACTAGTAACTTGACGAAAGGTGACAACAGAAGAAGACGCTTCCGGTGGCTTCAGCTGCCGCCACCAAGTGGTACTGTAGCAGGATTACACCCACAGTATATCATAGACAGTACAGAATACAGAAGACAAACTACGCATGAACTTATTTGATTTGTAAGTTTTATTGGTGGATATTTACATTTGAGATTATTACGTGGCTATCATACATTGTATACTGTGTCTTGGAAGGAAGTCTAAAATACTTTGCATATGACAGGTTGTTGCAGCAGCACGTTATCGTCTTGTGACCTTTCAGTTAAGTGATTGTGTTGGACGCAAGCTGCCACAGATATGACCTTTGGTTCAAAAACCCCTTCTTTGAAGCATTGCTTTGCATAGACAGGATAGCCGCGATTCCAGACATAAAGAAAGAGATTTTATTTTAAAAAATCAATCTGCAGAGGAGATGTACATTCACAGGTTTAAAGGGGTTTGTTAGATTAGTGCATCAAGCTCAAAGAGGGACGGCCTGTATTTTGCTGAAGGCTGACTCACTTCAGACAATCACATCTGTGCAGCAGGTTAAAGAAACAAAATGAAATGAAAAGATGATGCAATGCAACATTTCTATTGCTCCGAATGCTGAAGGAAGAAGACCTCATTTGAGGTCAGATATCACTCAGACCTCCCACATACAGTCTACCTATCCTTGAACACAGCCACTCAATAATCATAACGTGAAAAACCTATACAGCTCTAGGAGATATATGCTTACATAGATTTGCTTTCATAAACAGGCCAACAAACTTCTTTTTTTTTCAAACCATCACAAGGACATCAGAGTCCAAATTAGAACAGACGTCCTTCAGAAAGGTGATTGTGTTTCTTATCCAAGGAAAGAGAGGGCTTTCCTAAGATACAAGGTCAGTGGACACAATGTTACATTGTTCTGGTTCTGCTGACGGGTGACTAGTGTTGTGTACCATACAGTTACATTGATCTCATGTGTGTCAGGTCTCAACACAGGCACTGGACTTAACAGATGAACTGACAGGAGCAGGACTGTAGTTAATTTAGCCAACATAGACTCACCTTGATTTTTGGGACAAAACTAATTGACTTAACGTAGGCATGCAATACCTAAAGCTGAGTGCGAAAGGCATAAACAAACAGCTGATGTTACTTAGTTCTGACAGAAATCATTAAGTCTACAATCGGATTTTACTTTCACAGTTTAACCATAGTTTGCCAAATAACCTTAACTCTTGATCCATTTATTAGCCTTTTCAACTCCAACTCACTCTCTTCATCAGCATTGCTCATTACATGACCTGAAAGTGGAGGACTACTTCAGTGAAGGAGAGGACAAATATTGTAGAATGACATCTGTGTGCACCAGGGTCCATAATCATCAAACTGCTAAATGGGAAATTCTGGGCTTTAGTGAATAATAAAACCAAAACCCTTTACTGTTAGTCCCATTAGCAGGCATCTCAGAGGAGGGTACTTTTAGCCAATTTTTTTCTGCTTTTCTCAGGGAAGTGTACATGTGAACATGGCGAGCGCTACATTGTTCTTATCTTTTGACTTTGACGTACCTTGTCTACTTGCAGCAGAATTTCTGTCCAGCTAGAGTTTGGTTTTCTTCTGCTTCCATTTCAGCCTATTTCCTATTGTTTTATCTTTTTTTAAAATTATAAATATATTGACTGTTACAGTTCAGATTATAAAAATACAATGGTACCTCTGTCATGTGATGGCCCACCTCGAGACAAACCATTTAACAGTCCTTTGCCAGAGAAATGATGCTATAGTAATCTCAAGAGAAGTGAATGAGACGATAGCGACGCTGAGACGGAGACGACATGGTGGTAGAGGTGAAGAACATCATGTCATATATCATCATCTGATACAGAGCTCAGTATCATGAAGTCATGCTATCACGAGATATACACACATAAAAAAACAAATGGCATAATAACAAAGTAATATTGTTTACACTATAAGAGTAATACTATTGCTTGTGCATGTCAAAAGCTTAAAATTCTCTTACTGTGTGAAATAAAAGGAAAAATGAGTGTCTTTGACTACATGTGAAAAGGCACAGTTGGCAATCCTGATTACAACAGTAGTTTGGGATAACGTGCTAAAAGGTGAGTCTGCAGGCAGGCACACTATCAAGCCAACAGACACATGTAGTAGAGACACACGCATGCACACGCATGCACGCACGCCCGCACACACACACACGTGCACACACACACATACACAGTGACTTCCATTAATTGTGGACAGCCTGACCCCAACCTTAACCTTAACCAGGATGTGAGAAATGACATTTTGCCTCATTTGGTCAACATGAGGACAGCTGGCCCCAACACGGCTGCTGTTTATACTGGAAAAGGTCCCAAAGAGGTAACAAAAACACACACATACTCAATCACACAATCTCTGTGAATAACAGTCAACTGCATTTTGACTCTACACCAGCTCTCACATGTCAACACAAATACAAACAAATACATTAAAAAGAGCCCAAAGTACATTAGAAGGCTGTCGTGGAATGATAGGCATAGAGTAAAAACAGGGAGCGTTCACCAATCTGTGCTTGGCTGTGTATTAATTGTCTAAAAACATCCTTCTGTCCTTTTATATCTAGTGACACATTGCTTGAAGTCCACTGGTGATGTAGCACATCACATAATAATTAATTAATTTTTTTCGGCATCATAATGGACATTACATTATAATGACGTTTAATCTGTTATCACATGGAATGTTATGAGATTGTTAAAGATTTTTTTTTTGCATATTGTGGCTGACTTCAAGCAAAGTGCCACCTTTACCTTGCAGCAGAACTGAGTGCAAGGGGCAGCGAGGAGCAGTCAGGAGAGAAGGCACATTTTTGAGACAATCAACAATACAACTCCTGGGTTAGACCTTCCCTGCAGTGCCACATCAGGCCTGACTTCAGCTGTGAATGGAGAAACTGGAAGAAAATAAAATGAAATGAAAAAAAAAAATTAACCCCCATTATCAGCATTTGAAGGACATCTTCCCCCCTTTGGAGCTCATCCACGCTGCTGCTGTTGGCGGCTGCTTCACGTCAGCAGGCCCATACGAGTGAGCTTGGCTGACAGGAAGGAGTGGAGGACAAACACCACCGGCTTTGGACCAGAGTGGAGGTCAAACACCTAGAGGATGAAAGGAGCGAGGAAAACAGGAAAGAGAGAGAGAGGACAAGAAAGAGACATAAACATGTAAAATAAATGCAACAGACTGCACACAATCAAGTTCTGCTTCTGGACTCAGTCTGTTGTCTTCACTGTAACAAAAGTTCTTTGCTGCTTCTCAGAGAAAATTGAATAAAAACTCTGGACCAAATACACGTACCACTACTGCACCGTGGAATATTTTGCTTTCTTGTGTTTATTTTCCCAGTCTGAGAAAATCCCTTGTATCAGCTATGGAGAAACAGACAAAAACTCTGGCTGTGGTGGAGAGCACGCAGCTTGTTCTTGATTCCCGGGCCTGGGGCCTTTCTGGTTAGTGTCTGAACGTTCTCCCTGTGCCTGCATTGGTTCTCTGCAGGTCCGCCGGCTTCCACGCACAGTCCAAAGACAAACACACACTACGTTAATTGTGTGTGAGTTTGTTTGTCTCTATACGTCAGCCCTGTAACAGACTCTCGATCACTCCTGGTAAATCCCACCCTTGCTCTGTGCCAGCTGGGAGTGGCTCCATCCCCCAACCCCCACACCTACCCTGCATGGATAAGTGGTACAGATGATGGACGGATGTAGTGGAGAGCTTTACATCTCTGGGTGTGTTATTTCACTGTATCTGTACGTGTACTGAGATTTGTGAGTGTGGGCACACTGAATGTCTCCACACTGTGTCTGAACTGAGATTTAAAAATGTGTACAGTACAGTAATCTTTGAGATTTGCACATGTAAAGAGTCTGCAGACATCCCCCTCTATTTTGAGAGAAATTAATTATTTGGCTTCCTAAGATGGAAAATGACATCACAAGCGGAGACAGCTCCACCTGTTTTTTCATGATGAACCCTCAGCTGATATTGCTGTTTTGTTTCACTGTCTCCATGTTAACTGGTACTTGGTGCTTCCTCAGTGTTCGTGTTTCCTTTAAGGGAAAAACTGCAATCAAACTTCTGACATACAACTGAGATTAGGAAATCATGTGTACCTCTGTAGTTGAGATAAGCTGGCACACAGTCACTCTGACGCAGACTCTCTGGTCCTGTCACTACAAAACTATCAGCTGATTAACTCATAAATGGAAAGCAACAACTCTGATGATTATTTCTTTTTCATTTCATTGCTTTTTATCAGGCTGAGGTACCAAACATTTTCTGGTTCCGGCTTTTGGCTCTTCATATGTTGTGATGACATCACATCACTGTGATGGGTTACCAAACAATCACAACCTAATATATGGAAACATATGAAGAGTATCAGTCATGATGATTATCAGTGATCAGTTGACTGATACTGTTGCCATATCAGAGTCACCAGAGGAAAGCTTCCTGATGCCTAGAGGAACAACTTCCATCATATGTGGAAGAGGTTTGTTGGATTATTCACTAAACCAATTCTGTGAGATTGTATTTATTGATTTATTGAATTATGATGTTTACTAAATATATTAATGCAGTCTTTGTTTTGACATGTGTAACATGTAATATTGTAACAGTGGATCTTTGTATGAACAGTCGGAGGTTGAGCAGTCGTTTACCTAACCTGTTCAATTTATAACTTTGTTGTTATTGTCATTCATAAGGTGCTATATAGGGTTAATCCTTATCTTCTATTTCTCGGCTTAGAGCCACTTCCTACCAACATGGCTCCTCATTGTTGGACAGTATTTGTCCGATTAATTGTTTATCCAAAGTCAGACAGTGTGCGGGAGAAGTCATGTGACAGCTGAAAGGTCATGTGACAACCTATATAAATATGACAGTATGTCTTTTCTCCACGGCGGTAACTCACCATTTCTCCCTCTGGACCTCCAAAGTCAAGGTAAAGGTTGCGTATTCCGTCGTCAGCGGACATTTTCAGTTTCTCGTAGGGGTATCTGAACAGCACAGCTCCTCCAGGTGGGTCGGCCGGTTCTCTCATCACAGTGAAGCCCTTCTCGTAGTGCAGCGTCAGCCGAACATCCTGCCTGTTTAACGTACAGCCTGGAGGACAGGGTGAGAGAGAACAGCAGGTGTAAGAGATGGATGGGTGAGCAGGTGAGAGATGAGTGTAATACATGTCAGACAGACTCCAAAAAGCCTGAAGTCAGGTTGTGTGTTACCAGTAGACTCAATGTACTATCCAGGTTAACTAGAAATAAAGCAATAAATCCTCCTTGGTATTACATGTTAGCCGCCCCAACATTCAAGATAGCTGCCATTTCTGGCAAGGAAATATTATTTTTCTCACATTTCATATTTAAATTAGCAGAAAACAAGCTCTGAGGGAATTTCAAAATCTGAAACACAGGTTACATTTTTTAAATCATTGAAATCTGTCCAGTGGTAAAATACATACACATACATTTCCTATGCCAGAAATGGCATTTTTGACATTTAGAAATTTTAATGACTGATTTTCCAAATTAAATCTACACATTTGGGTGCATGTATGTGCATTTAAAAGATTACTGCAGGTATCTGCTGCACTTCCTGTTTTAACACAAATCTGTCAAATCAGTGACAATATCTGTCTCTTAATAATAATTATCACTTCCTAAATCCACAACATCTAATCAAACCAGATTTGATGTGCTTTTCTGCTACACCTCAAAGACAAGTGTATCTTCCATAGAAAATGAAGTCACTGGTGCAGCTTTAACTGTGAGCTCGTTTGATCTGAAAACATTTCAAAGGGCATGACTGGAACCTGAATGGCCTGAATGCTCCTGCACAACTGTGTGTTTGTGTAGCAGCGGGACAGGGAAGAAGGAAAAAAAAAGACTGAGGCTTTTACATCAGCCAACTATTGTTCTGCACAGAGTGGAAACATTCCCCTCTGCTGGCTCCCACTTCTGCTTTTCCTACACAGAGCTGCTCTTTCTGAGCTGTTGCACAGTGCTAGTTGAGCCAGTTACTGTCAGGAGCTTCCTGTTACAGTCAAACTAACATCTGTCTGAGGCATGTGAAGAAAAATATATATATTTATTTTATAAATATATATATTTTTATTTCTGCTTGTGTAAAAATAAAATTCACATACAAGTGGATTTAGTTTGGGCAACTATTTCCTCTAGAATTTAACTTCTGTTGGACCTTTACTCGTAAATCCGATGACTTCATGGATGAGGCGAAGCCATATCCTCTGCTGGATGGTCTACAAACACTCTCTACCAGCCTGCTGCCACCCTGTCTGCACTGACACACACCATACCCACAGGAACAGAAGAGACAAGAATACACACGCATGCACGCACGCATGCACACACACACATATTTGTTGCCCCATCTTGCTCTCTATGCTTTAGCACAACGACTAAACCACAACAGAAAAACACTCCTTACAGAAGAAAAATCCTGCATTTAAAATCATAAGCACCAAAGCACTATCAGAAAAATAGTATTTAAACTACTGGTGATAATTATACCACAGCCCTGTCCTGTCAGTGTCTTATCATCATATAAAAATATTTGATTATTATAACTGATCCACTGATATGTAGGCAACATCTGCAAATGGAAGCTAGGTGGAGCCAGTTTACATTTATATTTACTATCTGTCAGATAGTTTTATCCAAAGTGTCTCACCAGTGAGGGTCATCACTGAAGCTTCAGTGCAGTAGAGAGCTCGGTAAGGACTAAGAACTACATCTATTTAATGACTCGAGTAGATCAGGTAAAGAAGAGCAGGGAAAGTTCACAATGAGAGCGAGTCAGGGTGTCAGAGGTGTTAGGGGAGGACATTCTCTCTGAAAAGGTGCTTGTACGACGTGTGACGTGTGTGAAGTTTGGTCTGAAAAATGTTAAATATAGAAATAAGAGGAGTGACATATGCAATATCTTTTCTGCGATGTAGTGAACAGGACCTTTTAAGTAACATTAAGTTGAAATAATCATAAAGTTTCTACTTGTGGACATCACTGCTAATAACTTTATTTATTGAAGGTTGTTGTGTTGATGATGATAAGGGTGATAAGTGAGAGTCTTATTCAACACCTACAATGTTACAACATTTTGTAAATCAGTATATCAAAGTTGAACATAATGATGACACAGGTCTGTGCTGTATTGTGTAGTGACTGTATGAGGAGATCAGTCTCCATAGCAAACTAATTGGACTCATTTCAAACTTAGCACAGATATCACCTGCAGCACACACCCATACTCACCGATGGAGACTTCTTTGATGAGCTCGGCGGCGGCGTGCGCCCCCTGCACCAGGGCTCGGGTCCACGAGGACAGATCCCAGTGGGTCTCCACTCGAAAGACGTGGGACTCGATGCCCCGTCCTGTGCCTGTTCGGGTAGCAAACACCAGGTCTGACCCCTGGGCTGGAGATCCTCGTGCACTGCCAGAGTGTACCAGCCTGTAGAAAGAGAGAGACACACATGGAGATATAGACACACTTCACTTCCTCACGTAATCTCACACTGACAATCTGTGTTAGCCAGACTGACAGAATTGGCTCATGTGTGGGGTCCTGAGGATGAACAGGGTTTTTACTAGTGTTAGTCTTACTAGTAAGTTCTAATGGTTCCCACTGAAAAAGTCTCTGTTTAATTTCTCATATTTGTAAGTAAGAAAACCTTCAGATACCTCTCCCAGTTTCAATATTCACACACATTTTCTTGAGGATAGTTTCTGAGCATCTTGCCTTGATTTAGATAGCTCAGTGAGACAGACAGGAAACTCAGGTAGAGCGGGAGAGGGAGATGGAGGGGATGAAATGCAGCAAAAGACCATGAGCTGGATTCAAACCCACAGCTGCTGCAGTTGGAGCCGGGTCCAGGTGAACCACCAAGGCACCCCACTCAAATGCATTTCAATGTAAAATGTTAATTCAAACAATGGTGCCGAGAAGCAAGAAAATCTTGACATATTTTAGTGTTTGCGCAACAGCCTGCTGTCTGTTATCTTTACCTGGTGGCGAGCAGTGGGTGTGTGAGCAGGGGCATGGACCAGGACTCTCTGCTCCATGGCACTGATTCAAACAGGAGGATGTCCTTCTCTGTCAGGGCCATGACCACCGGCCGGTACTGCTGCCGGCCTCCTTCCAGCTGGACCTGGAGAGAGAAATCAGGGGGAGGTGTCAGATGTCAAAGGCAGCAACACATTCAGGTTCCCTGGCCACTCTCTCCGTCCCTATGACGATGTTGCATTTTTACCATAGGTGAGCCGATGTGTGCTGAACACTGAGCAGATGAATTCTCTGGTTCCAGAGTTCATTTGTGCTGATGACACATGAACCTAATTATTCACTTTTTCAAGAAGTTTGTGAATAGAGCGCCTGCTCTACCCACTGAGCTAAACAACGCCTTGATGTGGTGTCTTTTATTTTATTATTTTATTTTGTACAGTATTTGGTATCTAATTAGTTTGGTATCTTAATGAGCAGAAGATGAACGGGGCCATCAGCAACAGTGAAGTGAGTGACAATAGGTACACAGATTGATTTGATTGGTAAACTTGGGCACAGATATATCGAGTTAGTAAGACAGATATAGACATAGTGATGTGGTTTGACAAGTGACAAACTAGAACAGGATGTGGGTACCTGTGTAGGGGACACAGTGATCGTTCTGACAAGCAACATTATAATGATGTAGTGAGACAACATAGAGCTGGAGGACAGACAGACCTCTTTTAAACATACTGCAGTGAGTGTTTGTCATGGCTGAGTGACTGCAGTGTTGGTGGAGTTGGCCTGAAAGGCAGTGACATTAATCCAGACAGTGTGTTTGTGAGTGTAGTAGGTGGGCTCTACAGGAAATGGTGCAATTCAGCAGAAACTCCCATTGGTGTTTCCTGTTAGAGCCTGATCAAGATAAACAGAGCCATGCATCCATACATTCAACTTGATCTTAAATTAACACTTCTTCATTGTGAAAAGCTGTTTCAGAATAAGAGCCTTGTTCCTTGGATGTGAATTGGACTGGTTTTAATGGCAGCCTGTATGTCTGAGGTCTTGCAGTGATATGGTAGTCTCTAGGTGACTATATTCAAATCATGAAATGTAACTCCACTACAGCATATAATTTTCCACATGTGTGTGTTATTTAAGTGAAACTTAAAGTGCCATCATCCAACTTTCAATGTAAAAATTAAAATGGACCTTTTGAATTTAATACAGTCATAGATGCCCATGTGGCAGTGAAAATTAGATTATTGCATTTTCATTTCTAAACAAGTAACACATATAATATATATAATGCAAATGCCTTTATTATCATTTTCAGGTTTCCATAATCATTTAAATCACAGCATGCAACAAAACCTGCCCTAACCTCCCATCTGCAGTAGCACACAGGAAGAGTGTGTCTCTGAAGCTGTGACTCCACTAATCACATGTACATCATTGAATGACATCATAGCTCAAAATACCTGTTCGGCCAGCCATCCAATGTGTTTGAGGTGGGGGTGCGTGGAGGTGGAGGATGAAGCCCCCAGGTAGGCGTTGATGTGAGCCAGGGTCTGTGGCAGCAGGGCAGCGATGTTGGTGTGGATGGCAGTGAACCAGGAGTTGGCAGAGGGGCCGTCTTTACAGCGCAGCACCACCGTGTGCTGGCCATCCGGGGAGTGGAGCTCCAACAGCCTGGGAGACAGTCAGATTAGTCAGTTGAACAAAATGATGGAAACAGCACATGAAAAGCAGAGATCACAGTCAGAGTAGTGAGGGACTGAATCTGTTCTGCCTTATAAATATGCAAGAGTATAGATTACTTTTTTTTAGAAGAATAGAAAATATATTTAACATATTGAAATCTGCTTGGACAAGCTGTAAAATATATCATTTTTCTATGTAATGTCCCTGGAGCTTTGTCCATGCCAAAGAAGATTACAGCACATTTAAATTCACATGATGACTTGATGAGTTTAGTGATTAGATACTATTAGATATTATTAGGTTATACGCAT
>OMNW01025639.1:2736-13778 GCA_900303245.1 Selene dorsalis
GGGGGGGGGGGGGGTCCTTGGACCACCAGAGGCATGCTCTGCTGTTTCTCTCCTGTGGAGATTAAAATTACACAACACATTAACTGTTGTGAACGTGTTCTTCAGGGGGTGCACAGCCGTTTGGGAACCGCTGAGCTACATCAGCTCCAGGTAGAAGACTACCAAAAATAACAGTGACAGCGACATCAACTCTCCATATGAGAGCAGCTCACGTGTCCAGATACAGATGTCAACAGTACAACAGGCGGTGCTAACATAATCACTCAGTCTACCCCCTCACCTCCATCCCATCCCAACCCCAACACAACATAATATGAAGAAGGACTAACACAACTAACAATTAATTCTCATTTTTCCCACTTACAGAACTGTTAGTGACTCCAAACAATGTGATTACATATGTTGGTCTGGGAGACCACTGTGGCACTTATACTGTAGGGGGGGTTAGAAGGCTCATGGTTCTAGTGTAGATGTAGTTTGACCAGAAGCCGGAATATCACTTTGTATCATATATCGAATATCACTCTGTCTGACCAGAGTCTCAAGATCGATCTCAAGGCCACCACATTTTTAAAGGTCAAGGCTTTGTTCTTGTCTCGGAATCAACCACATTTTTATTTGGTCTTGGTCTTGGTATGCTCTGGTCCTGGTCTTGACTCGGTCTAGGGTTAGGTGGTCTTAACCACAACACTACATTTGATTAAATATTTGATCACTACAAGATGTGCTAAAACTATTTTCCTCATTTCAGACAACAAATCTGTGATCATGTGTTCATTTCATCACCACCACTTTGTTGTAAATAAGTGTGTGGCTGTGTGTGTGTTAGCAGCTGTGACTCAGCACCTGCAGACAGATGACCTGGTCCCCTGGCTGGGCGCTGTCTTCAGGAGAATAGTCTCCCTCTCTCCTGAGCTGCTGCCTGGCTCGGGTTTTGCCCTGGGCCACCGGGTTGATGGCCTCGAGGTGAGAGGGGTTGGGCAGCATGGTCACATGAAGAGGGTGTCCCGCTCCAAAATCCAACTCCACCGAGGAGGTGAGGTGTGAGAGGACGTCACCGATGGCGGGCGAGGTGTCCGGGAACTCGCTGAGGCCACGCATCTTACGGAACATGAGCTAGAGAGAAAAACGGTGGAGAGACGGTGTTGGGTGATGTGGACTCACCCTGGTTCACTCTCTAACAGCTGACTGTAACGTGTTTAGGTATGTGGCTAACTGCAGAGGCTAAAAAAACAGTGTACTGTTGTCAGCTGATGGATCAAAGTAAACACGTCTCCTGACATGCAGCTGTCTCACCTCTGGGGGGAACTTAAGCAGGCCTGTCAGCAGGTTCAGTCGGCCTCTGTGGGGCATGCCGATCACAACGTCAGTTACCCCGCTGTGGGCCGACTGGTGGAACAGCTCGTAGAAAAAGCCCATCATGCTCTCTGCTCCCTCTCCTCCGTAACGTTTCACAGTAGCAAACTTGGTGGCCAGGAAGTGGTCAAACTCCTACAGGTTGTGAGACAAATAGAGGCTGAAAAACACACACCTCCGCCATGACACACTCTCTCCCTCTTTCTCCTTGGACTCACCTGAGACTCCAGCATGATCTTGGCCAGCCGCTTCCTCTCCTCAGTGGAGAAACTTTTCCCCTTGAGCTCCTCAAAGCGATCGGCGAACCACTCCCTCTCCTCCAGGCTGCAGAGCTGCCCGGTCTCCACTGACAGCTGGCCACAGTAGACCTCCTCCAGGTAGGACTGAACCTCCTCCACCGAGGCCTCCGCCTTTCCAAAGTGCCGCAGACCTACAGAGAGACAATGGTTCAGTTTCTCTGAGGCAGCAGGGTCTGTAGGAGTTAGGTGTCCCCCTCACGTCGCCTGCCAGGGATGTGTCCATGACAACATGTGAGATGAGTGATGCTTTCACACAGAAAGACTGAACAGACCTAAAACCATGAGCATGGTCAACATGGTTGGTAGAAGACGAGTATCACAGTATCAAGTATCACGTATCACAGTTAAAAGCTACTTGCCATACAAAACTCCACTTCCCTGCATGATGAGTACCTCTGGTACTTAAACTGCATTTTGTGGACCGAACTTACTTTGTAACCGTGATGGAGTATTTTCACTGGAGCTTAACGATTTGTAAAGAAAAAATCATGTTGAATTGAATATTACAAAAACAGTGGTCCCTGAACACGGGCACAACACTTCCTGCACAGAAGAAAGACTCGCCAACTGAAAAAGATGAGTCAGTGTCAGTGGTTGTTTTGCAGCTCTTTAAGGTTATTTTGCATCTCTTTTGTACGGTGGCCCTGAGCTCAATGTGTTGCAAAAATTCATTAGGCATCATAAATTCAGATCACATCATCACAACTTCAACAGTCTGACAACAAACACTCACAATACAATGGAAGGTGAAGTGCTCCTTGACTTACACAGTTGTGAAACTGGCTACCTATTAGTGTGTTTGAAAAGAAGGTGAGTTAGTTTGGTTTATTACAACGTTACTATCACGTGATTCACATATTATTGTGTATATGTACTGTTAGCTTAGCATTAGTCTTCACTTTCTTCACTTTTTTGTGTTGTTCTGTTGTGCAGTGTATGTGTTGTCAAACTGATGATGTCGTTGTCTGAATTTTTCACATGTTGATGTCTTTGCACGTGTTTAATTACATTGCAGTGAGTTGAGCCCTCAGGGCCACCATACTTGGAGGTCACTGGATGCTTGGTCTTTGTAGTAGTTTTGCTTCACTTTGTTGTTATCTTGTTGTTGTTTGTCTCTTGGTTGTTATCTGTGATCATTTTGAATCCCTTGTCATTCTTCCTGCATTTCTTTGTGGCTCTGTCTCCTCTAGGGGTTTAAAATATTGATACATTAAAATATCACAATATTATGACATATTATTGTATTAGAATTGAATTAGTAGTTGGCAGTGGTTCTGTGATGCATTTGTTGCTTTGTTCAGACTGTTTTGTTTGTGTACATGACATTGTGTGTTCTTTGTACTGTACAGTCCTAATCTCCAACATGTTTATTTGTTCCTTTGTAGCTCACACACTCTTCACTAATGTTCCATGTATAAGACAACAGGATTTGGAGAGAATCATAGTCTTATGGTTATGATCCTGGTGTTCACCAGGTGTCATTTACCTGAGGTGTTGAGTCTTTCTCCCATGCTGCCGGTCAGCATGCTGATCTCTGGGACGCTGTCAGCAACAGGCTGGTGGGGCAGTAGTGGGTTAATTTTAGCAGCCTTATGTCCATGTGCTCTGTACGCCTCCACCAGCCGAGCCAGAGCATGATCTGAGCACAAAGCACAACAACAGGCCGCTGTCAGGACGGATCATGGTGTCAGAGACAGAGAGGGTGAAGCAATAACAACACCACCTGCTCTCTGGACCAGCAGAGACACAGCTCAGTGGGAAACAGTTTTTAACACTGAGTACTTTGAATGAAACAACAACATAGGCATGAGTTCAAGCAGGTTTCTTCTTCACTAACTTTATTTCAACACACAGGCTCCTCCCCCTCTTCTTCTACGGTTATGTGTGGTGTCTGTGTGATGAATTAACCCCATACTGACCTTGGTTGAGTGCAGCGATGCGGTCGCCGTGCAGCCCGGGCTGCCTGTCGGTCTGTTTGGGTCGGTACCCGTACACTCCCCTCTCGGTGTGGTACGAGCCGACGAGCTGCCGGACGACGCGGGGACTCAGTCTGCTGAGCGAGCTCCTCAGGAAGAGCACGGCCGACATGTTGAGACGTGGTTCGGCTCCGGTTTGCTACGTGTGACAGCGGCTGACTCGAGGCTACAGGTCGGCAGCCATACTGCACGAGAGACACGTCACGGAGGTGGGTAGCGCCGCGCCGGCAGCCTATTGGCTCAAGCACCTTTTCTCGTGCACGTATTGGCTGCCAGGTCTGCGTGACAAAACCAGTACAACCCGGCCAGTCAAAGCTCAGTTACAGAACCTGTCCTACATACTGGCACCAGACCTCAGCTGTCTCTGCCAGACCACTCTCTGCTGACCTGGGGTCACTGACAGGTCTAAACTAATCATTCGACTGATTAAAGGTCTTTGTCTGCAGACATTAATCAGGTGATATACATAAAACATGACCATGACAAATTAATAAAAAAAAGAAGTCACACTTTAACCCTCCAAAAATAGTTCAATTTCGGGGGAAAATCGCGGACCTGGCAACCCTACTCCCCTCTTTCCACCAAGAGGCGCGGGTCCGTCGCGGGAACGCGCAGAGCAGACACCATGATTTTAAAGCATGGACATCATAGGAGTTTGTTACTAGTTAGTTTGTTGATTTCTCTGCTATCTGTTTCTTTGTTTTGAGTTTAAATCACTTTGATTCATTATGTTTTTTGATGATGCTCTTATTTTCTCCATATTGTTGAAGTTAGTTGAGTTAATAAATATTTAGGTTTCTTTTTGGGTGTTGCCAGGGGAAAATAAGGTTATTAATTCAGCTAGACTGGTTTGGGACCAGCATGCACTTGGGGGGAGGCTTTGATTTCTTTGTTCCTTTGTGTGCTGCTTGTTTGGAAAATAAATCATGAATAAAACACAATGGCGTCATTTGGATATTAAATTATTTTGCCTGCATAAACTACAAACCCATAGTGCATCAGTGGCCTTTTGATTTAAAGGGATAGTTCAACATTTTGGAAAGTTCACCACTGGCAAACCATGTCAAAATGTTGCTATAATCGTTGTTTATCGATGTTATGGAAAGTCTATAAACCTTTAGTCACATTCTTGATACTATTCAGTCAGACCCTCGTTCTACTTCCTGTCTTGATCAATGTGAGTATTTCAGAAAGTTATAGTGAGGACACACAATCTAAGTCACATCAGAGTTAATCAGATAAACTACTGACAGTATCACATGTGTATCTCATGTGTCCTGACCAAGGGCTGAGTGCACTGCTGCTGACTACTCAAATGATGTTTTAGCTATCAGATCATAATTAAATAACTTTAATTCAAAGTGGCAACTGGAGACAGACTTCCAGAGCCGGAGGGTAGGAGAACTATCCATGCCTGCTACGACTGAAGGGCTGTGGGCACATGATCCTGCCTATACTAAATATCACACTGAGGACTAAAGAATTGCACATTACACATTATTTATTAATATATTCAAATAAAATGTTGATGTGTGGTCAGATGAACCTCCTCAGAGCTCTGACTCTCATTACACGTGGCTGGCTCACCCTTTTTAACAGCTCGTGCTGAGGAGCTGTCATGGCAACAATTATTATCATTAAGTCATGTTTTAAGTTTTGATTACTTCACAAAAAGGGCAAAAATAAATTAGCTACAACAAATGTGCACAATACCAACTAAAACATTAATGGAATAGAAGAAAAGTGCAATAAACACACAGGCACATCAGCACTTGTTAGTATTTTTATTGGTCTTGATTTGTCACTGTGATGTTGTGTTTGTCTGTCAGTGTGCAGATGCACAATGATGCAAAAAAAAACTGTGGAGCTTTATGGCAGTTGTTTGTGTGTCTGTGACGCAGGAGCAGCTTCTTCCTTCCTGAGAGCAGCATCAACTTTGTTTGGTCAACATTTAATGACTGCGTTCACACAGGCTGAGACTCAGTCACACAGCAGATGCGGAAACGCCTCAAGAGGTGGATGAGGCCGAGCAGCACAATACCCGACAACACTGACTCACTGCAGCCTGCCGTTGCTTCATCACTCATTGCTCTGAAACTTTAGATGAATCAGTGCCTGGAGGGGAGAGCACAAACTTCCACCAAGGCCAAACTTCATAAGCCAGACGTCACATCGGCTCCTCCTCAGTGAGTCATCCAGGTATGAAATAAAGAGCCACAGCTGGACACAGAACCTCAGTGGTAGAAGAAACAACACTTAATGACATGGTTCATTTATTACCAGGAGATTCACTTCACCACCTGTGAGCTGTTGTAAACTCAGTGAAGAGTTTTTCATGTTCATGGAGCTTTTAAACTGTGTCCAGAAGCAGGAGGTTGGGTCAATTACAAATATAAACTGTGTTTTGAACAGAAGAACATTTTCTCATGTTCTTACTAGAGTGTAATACAAACCCAAATGTGAAAGTCTGGTATCTATTAATGTGTCCACAGAGCTGTTGATTTAGGCCTACACTGAAACCTTGTGTATCTGCTTGGAACTTCTCCACCACCAGGTTTTAGTATTTCACAAAGATATTCCCAAAACAAAAAGAAGAAAGGAAAAATGTTTCCCTCTGCTTGAAATTGAGTTGTGTCCTTAACTCCTGCAAGAAAATCCTCAGGTCAGTTTATTCTGCTCTCTACAGACACAGTCTACAGCCTGTGTTCAGAGACAGAGCTGCTCACCACCTGCAGGTTCACCCTCTATAGTCTGTTATCATTATCATCACCATGAAATCAAACATTTGATTAGTTTGATCTCCGTGTCCTTGATTCACACACTTAATATTAACATAGTAGCGTCTCTCTGGATTATTCATGACCCAAAAACCCTGTTACAGCACCACATCAAATTAACAAGCAAGGTGACACCTTGTGCAAAGTGGGCTCCATATAGAAAGAACACATTAGATAAATGACCCCAGCCCGCCCACACACGTACAATAGATTAGCGCAGGGAATAATCACATCCCTGGGAGTTTTTAAAGCTGACTTTCCGTGTCTTAAACATGTCTTTATGCCTCTTCATTTTGTTCAGCTTCTAATTATAATGTGTGCAGATGTTCAACAACAGAGGAAGAAGCGAGGCTGCCAGCTTCTCCTCCCACTGCACCGTCTGCACACTGTGGTGTAATCCTGCGCAACATGTTGAGTCTTGGTTAAAAGGTGAGGTGAATCACTCTTTTCTGTTATATCAAACTGTCGCTGCCATACTGAAAGATAAATCATTTCCTCTGTCTGTGTAACTGTCAGCTGCTCTCTCATTAAACATACAGTGAAGAACAGAGAGGGAAGTTGCTGCTGTCTGTCCTGCTGCGGCCTTCTTATGAATTTCAGCTGCAGTTTATAATCATTTGTTATCAGTCAATCTGGTGATGGTTCGTTCGTCATTTAGTCTAAACAAAATAATGAAAAGCATCCATTAGTTTCCCAGAGCTGCACATGACATCCTCAGGTCCTTATATCAAAAAACAATCAAATATATTCACTGCACAATAACAAAACAAGTTATACATATTCTTACAAGAAACATTCAGCACTGGATGTAAAGATAATTTCCATAAATGAGTCCAATCCACTATTTCTAGGGATGCATAACTCTTTTTTTCCACCAATACTGGTAACTGATAACATCCTGCTTCTCATAACTCATGCCAATACCGATCACAGTAATAGTTTACACACTTGAGATTAAGAAGGCTAAGATGTAGTGAGTAAAGATGAATTTGACATTATAGCTCTGCATCTGTCTTCACCAAATAATATAACTGCACCACTCACAACAGTTATGACTCTGGGCAAAATCAATATTTATTACTGTTTCAAATCAACTTAGGACTGAAAATGAGCAAAATCAAGGCTCATTATAATTGGCTCTAGTAATGTCATTATCTGACTTATCTGTGTATTTTGGCCAATGATCATCTGCCATTATCAGGCCGATAATCATCTGTACCAATAGTTATCGTGCATCCCTAACTATTTCCCCAAGTTTATGTTTTCTCTTGTTTTGTCTAAAATGCATCACAAACAAATTCTTTTTAGTCGTCTGTCAGAACAGCATCAAATCCTTTCACTGAGAAGTGGAATTAAGGACTTGTTGGTATATTTACTGGAAATTCAGTGATCAATTTCATATCAAAGTGATTGCCGATTCATTCCCGATGACTGACTTCTACTTTAAAGTTCTAAAAGCAATAATCAAAAACACTGATTTAATTTCTGTCGATCCCATTTCATCATAGTCATTCGACCACTAGTCAAAGTCTTTGGATTAAGTGAATTAGTTTCACACAAATGTTCATTTGTTGGAAAAAAAACCTTCAGATGAAAGTTCTCCATAACTGAAACATAAAGTTATCAACAGTTATCAACCGCCACCCCACCCCACCCACACATCAGGCACCTGGTAGTCTACATGGAGAAAAACATAACCCCCCCTCACCTCTGCTACTACTCAGAAAGAAGCAAAGAGAAGCACAACAAATAGAAACAAGTTAGCGAGACATGACACACTGGGGGAGGGAGGGGTGGTTTGTAAAATGTCTTTACAACACTGGACAAGCACAAAGACACACAAAGACACACAGTCCATATTAGGGGAAATGGTTTAATTTGGAGACAGAGGCAAAGAAACACACCACACATGAACAAACATTGACCAAAAAAGAACACAGAGTCTTTCGGCTACACACTCCGCTATGGGAAAAAACAGAAAACTCTACACAGGTAAAAAGCAAGGCTCAAACTAAACAGATAGTTAACTCTTTAACTAAGACAATTATCCACACAAGTTGCTGAAATCCTGATGACCAATAAACTATGTGGACAGCACAAATACTAACATGAAACTTACCACGACTTAGAGGATCCCAACCCCCCCGAAACTGAAACCGATTAACGAAGTGAGGAACATGTAGAGATCCAAGTAAAATCAAAATCAGGCATCTTTTAGAGACAAGAAAAAAAAAAACAAACAAAAAAATTGCTTGACACCACCAAGAGGCCAAACTCAAGACCTGGTCAAGGCGAGGCCACATTGAGAGGCCAGACAATTTTTTTTTCCAATATAGATTTTTTTTCTTTAATTTCCAATATAAAAAGCTTCACTGGTACAAAATACATATGAACAACCAGTTGTAGAAATTGGAAAGCCTGTGTATGTCAGTTTTTTTCCTTTTCAAATCCCACCCAGTTTCAAAAAAAAAAAGAAAAAAATAAGATACTGACTGAACAGAAAAAAAACTACTGTATATATAATACAGATCACATCAAGATGCACCCACTTTGGCTTTCATCAAGACAAGACAAAACATCTATTAAATTATTGGTGGAACATGAACAGAGTCCTACCGATTATCAGACAAGAAAATAACACAAGATTTTTTTCTCTCTCTTCTTTTGGATCAGGATAATATCTACAGAGATGCAAAGCTACCACACTGTCAAAAAATAGCACTTCAGAATATGAAAACAACAGAAGAAAGAAAGTGATTGTTAGAGCTTGAACGGGATTTGTGATGGAAGCCCCTGAAGTGAGTCAAGTTCTTGTTGGGACCGCTGTGGACTGTACATTGTGCTTTTTTTTTTTCTTTTTTTTTTAAAGTATTTTTTCTTCTTTTTTTTTTTATTCATTCACAGTAACACTTCAACATACACTGCATACCGCCACAGTCCTGCAATCATCTCAGTGTTCGACACACAAGTTTTATCACTTTAAGATCTTATGAACATGGCTCCCCAAGTCCTCTTGTTCGCTTCTTGAGTTTAAGCTTGTTTTGGACTTTATTGAACTGAAATATTCCCTCGCACATAAGATCACCAATTTTTTTGTATCGCAAAGTGTTACAATACAATACATGTGTTCACACTAAGAAAGAGGTTTAACCTTCAAATGTATAGGGAAGTTTATTGTTTATCTACAAGTTTTAACCAACTGTTCAAATTGAGCACATCACAATACACATAACTCCAATAACCAATAAGTCAACACACAGAGCGGGGGGAGGAGAGGGGGACATGAGCAGGTGACAAGAGCTTTCATGACACTGGCATAAATAGACAAAAAAGGCGAACTGCAGCAATCTCTAAACCAAGGCCTAATAAGGATGTGTAGGCAGTTTCTAGACGTATATATGGCACTTTGAATATTGTATTGCATTTGGATAGAAAAAACACACTGTAAAAAGCACATGCCCATATTAAAAAGTGAAATCAGTGGTACCTTGAAAATTTTGGGATCATAATCACACACAACATTCTGCAAAAGTGATTAGCTCCCACAATTGTGCTTAACGTTTCCTTACAAAACTACACTTTCCTCCAGCACTGTTTCAAATTTGGTACCTCTCTTTTACTTTTTTTGTCTTTTTTGGAATATTTATGTATTTTGAGAAAAGAAAAGAATCCAAACCAAAAAAAGGTCAAATGGTGACAATTGTGCATTTGTGTCGTAATCCTGTGTGAGTGTCTACTTTCACACACAAAAAAACCCCTGAGTTGACAACTCTTTAGCGCCATCAGGTACGCAGTTTTAGGGAACCCTTCTTTGGGGAGGAGGGGGGTGAAGTGGTTGTTATATTTACCAGGGTCGTATCGACAACTTGTAGTACAACAGACAAAATACCACCCCGATAAAAAAAAGTGTAAACTTTGTGCTGAAAAAATGGAATGTATTTGTAAACCAACACTATTGTGGTGGACTTGGTATTAATGTGCCGTGCATCGTGTCCGACTGAAACATGATACTGGAAGTCACTTAAAAGAAAGCAAAAAATAAAAAGCAAGTGTGTGTGTCTATAAAACGTGCAGAGACCCACAGGTCGTGTGTTCTGTCCGAGTGATCTCTTCTTCAGGGGCTCCCACATTTGCAATCACAGAAAGTGTTTGTGTGTGTGTGTGTGCACGTGTGTGTCTGTGTGTAAAGAAAAGTAGGTAATATTACAGGAAAGAGTGTTGTGTGAATTCAAAAACATCGAGTTTGACACATGGGCACTTCAACGACAAAATAAAACAGAAGAACATTGTCTGGCATCTGTATGATAGACAGACATTGTAAATCATCATCTTTCAACATGAGGCATCCGAACTAAACCAAGGTGAAACATCCATTAATTAAATTATTAATGAGAAATTCACAGAAAGTCAACAAGACGTACCGTGGAAATTGAACACTAAAACTTTTCTTTAACACAGGTTAAAAAAAAAGAAAAGAAAATTACCTACTAACTCAAATGTGACCCTTAAAAACAAACAAAAAAAAAACACTTTTCCCTAGAAGTTGAAATCACAATTAATGCAGAGGAATTTTTGACTGAAAGTGTTTTTAATCTGCTAGAAATGACCCTCAAATGGTCACGCTGATCAAAGTG
>OMNW01025641.1:0-11139 GCA_900303245.1 Selene dorsalis
CGGTTCCGGTTCGGGTTCGGGTTTCGGTTCGGGTTCTGGTCCTACTCCTGGTACCGGAACCCGAACCCGAACCGGGACCGGGACCGAGACCGGAACCCGAACCTGAACCGGGATCGGGGCCGGGACCGGATCCCAAACCCGAACCGGAATCGGGACCGAGACCGGAACCCGAACCGGGACCCGAATCCGAACCGGAACCGAGACCGGAACCCGAACTGGGACCGGAACCGGGATCGGAACCGGGACAGGGATCGGAACCCGAACCGGAACCGGGACCGGGACCGGAACCGGAACCGGGATCGGAACCGGGAACTGATATGTTCCGACGCTTCCGACGACATCTGCTGTATTTGACTCTGTGTGTGTGTGTGCGCGGTATAAGGGCTGGAACAGTAGACCGGTTTACAAGTCACACTGAAAGCTTTGTTCACATGTGGATGGCGCAGGGTATCCATTTACTAACCTCATGGTTATGATCAGACCAGACACAGACAAAAAACGGACTAAACACTGTTAGATTTTCCCAAGTGACTGTCATCTGTTGTATAGTTTGTGTAATTTTGCAGGAACCACAGTTTATGATAGGCAGTTGTTTTGTTTGTTTTTTTTCCAAAAATGGCTCAGAAACCTTTCATAGTTTCAGGGAAAATTAGGTTGTTCTAAATCGAGTGTTTAACTTTTGCAGGTTTTCTACTGTGAACCAAAATAACCACATCCCCATGCGTAGTCACAAAATTAGAGCATACTACTTTTTAGCTGCTCTGTTCCATTAAACAAAACCCAACTTGATTTAAACTGGAATACAAGTCAAAATCATTCAGGGCCATTTCTACTTCTTTTTTTAGTAAAATGAAAGGAAGATGCTCAAAGGTTGCTACTATGTGTGAGTCAAGCTTGAACACAAAATATATTGTTTGATAACAAAACTTGACTTAATAATGGGAATTTGGCTAAAAAATTGTAAATAAAAAATGACTGGATTAATGTTTAACCATGTATCTGTCCTGTCTTGGAGCTTTCTTAACCCTTTTTAAGGGAAGAGTCCTCTGTCTCCTCAGGACCCAGAGCTGTGCTGGTCTCCGTATCCTGAATGACATTATGTCATTTTCAACAGCAGCTACTTTATTGTGGCAGAGTTTAATGCAAGAAATATATAACGTCAGACTGCCAACTGATTATTCACTGAATTATGACAAGACCAGTAAGAACCAGTAGGAAGCCTCATGATTAATTTAGCCTTCTCCATAGTCTTTCTTGAAATTAAATGGTTTTTGTCTTTGTTCTGTCTACAGTCTTACGACAATGGCTTTGGCCAAGGAGCTGGACGGGAGTCGCATGGTGAGTGAGATTGGTTTATATATAATCACAGGTATCCAAAATGTGAGTTCAAATCCTGTGTGATCACTAAGTCACAGCTGTAAGAGTAGAAGAAATGACACACTCAGGTTTAAAAGTTTAATGTATGAGTAGTGATTTGGATTTTAAAGCAAAAGGTTAATATCAAATAAGAATGTTTGTGGGGGCGTTGGCGGTGTCATGCTAGAGTGAGAGTGTGAAAGTGGCTGATGGGAGTAACTGGTTTAAAGGATTAGCCATTAAAATCCATCTCTGAAGATACATTGTCCTTATTAATCCTTCCCCCCTCAAATTAAACCTTATTATTTTCACACAAAAGCCTCTGCTCTACAAATACACACACATTTAAAATCACTGCTCCATTCATATCTATAGTCACCATTGTGACATTGTGACTTTCTGAGCACAAATATTAATCTATAGTTATAAAACCGCCTGACAGGACACATCCTGTTGCATCTTGGTAATTCCCCTCCTCGTGATAAATTCAGCAGTTGTGATTACAGGCTTCAGTGAGATTCGGCTCTCTATTGCAAACCAGCCAGTTCTGTCTGTCTGAGGTCTGATTACACATCAGAAGAGATACAGTAGATGCCCATTAGCCATCCACCCTTGAAGCTTGTGTTTGCTGAGCAGCAAGACCTCCCACTCTGTGTGCTTTAAATGTTCACAGATCCTTGCAGTGTTTTTGTGGGTAATTGTGTTTTGGCTGCCGTGTTGTTTCATGTGAAACATGCTATTACAGGAAGTGTGTGCCAGGGCAAGAAAAGAACTTTGTCTATGTGTATGAATTCAGTGTGGTTGGCTTTTACCTCACTCTTTCCTTCATATTTCCGACATTTCCTGATTTTTAAACTATATACCATAAAATAGTTTCTTTTTTATTGAATACACTTATATATATTATAAATTCACAGTTGCTTGTACCCATGACTAACATACCATGGCCTATGAGTAAAAATAGACATATCCAAGTTTAATAATTTGTCAGGAATTAGGTAAGGTATACAAAATTTGTTTTCAGGTCTCTTTTGTCAGTTCTTCTTATATATAGTATGTGTATACATTGAATTTATTAAAATATTGTTACAAAGCATATGATTGGCAGAAACCATCTCTTTAGAGTAACTTACTTTGAATTTGCCACAGTTGGGTTTGATTCACATTTATATTTATCCCCCTCCAATCTTCCAGTGTCTCAAGCAGATAGTGAGCTAGACATGGTTGATTAAAGGCAAGTGTAACATGTCTACAGATTTACACCCCTGACCCACACACTTCACCCACCTTTTTCTTTGTTTCTCTCTCACACACAAACGCAGATGATCAGATAGGTACGATGGTAACGTTAAAGGCATGGCCATAAAGACAGCCGTTGACAGTAAGGCTGTAGAAGGTGGTGGATAGCCGCTGCTTGTGGCTTCACTGATAACAGTTTGTCATAAATCAACAAACACTTGAGCAGTTTGTGCGACCCCAACTGTAAAGACAACCAGCTTTTAGACCCTAACCCTGTAAGTTAAAATTTGCTGAAAAAATTTGCAGCATTACTTTAATCAGATCTCAGAGTGCCCATCCAAAGCATCTTTATTCAACTCAAAAGTATGAATTTGGAACCACAACAGCTGTTTTCCCTACAAGCTCATATTTCTGTGTTATAATAAGAAACACAAGATATCTCTACATTGTCATTATTTCCAAGGAAAGGTGGAAAGTCAGAGTACCAGCATGCTATCAAATATTTGGCAGGAAAGTGGCCCACATGCCGACACGCCCTCTGTTTTTGCTGCATTGTAATCATCTAATTGTCTGTCATCAAAACATGTCAGGGTGAACCACTGGCTTTTCATTTTTAATACACTGTAAAAAAAAAAAAATCTACATTCTCATTTAATTTGATTGATGGTATGCATGTCATGCACCTGTCTGTCTGTGTGTTCAGGTGGATGGACGTACTGCGCCATAGCCTCTCTGTGTCTGATGGGTCGGTTGGAGGAGGCGCTTAGTCAGCGGGAGCTGGACAGGATCCGGCGCTGGTGTATCATGAGGCAGCAGACCGGCTTCCATGGGCGCCCCAACAAACCTGTAGACACATGCTACTCCTTCTGGGTGGGAGCTACGCTAGAGGTACAGACTAGTGTAACAATACACACTCCTTCTTGTGTTAACTTGTTAAGTTCAGTTGAGTATTTTACCCTTGACTTTCTGCAGTTTTGCACAATCCTTATGGGAAAAGAGATGGGAGGGAGAAAGGTTGAAAAGTGTACTAACATGCACCGAACAATGAGCATTTTTTAAAATTGGACAGAAATATATCTGCAGTGTCTAAACAACTGGGTTAGTCACATCCGCATACATGCACCCCAAAAAAACCTGTGAGTAAACCGTCAGCATGTGGGTCATAGTTATGCCAGGGGGACAAACATGCAAACACATAAGCCAAACACACACACACACACACACACATATATATATATATGCAAACACAGTTCAGGAAAACTGAATTTTGAAAACTGTGCCAGAGAAACAAGTGCATCTACTCGAAAAGAGCTGTCTGTGGCAAAACTGCAGAAAAGCAAACACTGAGGCTTGATGTTGTCTCCAGTTATGTCTTTATCAATGGAAAATAAAAATATGTTTGATCACTGACATAATCCACAACATGCTCAGCTTCTTTGAAGTTGAAAATATTTTTGAATTGTAGAAACAACCAGATGAACTAAAATCTTTCTGATTTCCACTGAATATGTATGTTCAGTTTTCAACTTTTACCTCATTTTCTTCCCTTTTCTGTCACACACACACGCCTGTCCAGCTATTAGACGTGTTCCAGTATACGAACTTTGACAAGAACAGGAGCTTCATCCTGTCTACGCAGGATCGGTTGGTGGGGGGATTCGCCAAATGGCCTGACAGTCACCCAGGTAAATGATTTGTCTTAAAGACATAGATATTTCAGGAACATTTTGCAGTAGAAAGTGACAGTCATTAGAGGGTATACAAATGAAAAAACACTACTATTATGCCAGTGACAGAATACTGTTGTACTTGTTTATATGGATTTTGTATCATTGTTGTTATTTTCTATATCTGAAGGGGGGATTTCAGTCAAAGTGAGATGATACTAATCTGATGTATGTTTACACTGCGACAGGAGGTTGCAGGAGTGGAGTGTGGGGTGGGTGGAAACAAACAGAACACAAATAGACTATGTCAGGATTGCTGTACACCATATTGTAGCTTTTTTATTTCCCATATATTCAAAGATGTTGCGTCACAGAGAAAAAGACGCCAGAACCAAACAGTTTCGATGTCTTTGTTTTTCTCTTTTTCTCACTGGGCTGGACAGTTTTTATCCTGCCCTCCACAGGTGCAGAGGACAGGTCAGGGTGGAGTTGTGGTTGGCAGTTTTACTTGAGATCAATGGAAAAGCTCTTGTAACCCTAAACTTCAATGGTGTACATGCATCTGTGTGTTCTTGCTCGCCCTTGTAATGTGTAATTGATGAGGTGACTGTGCATGGGAAGCCCGAGGACACACGAAATCGAGCTCCTCGCATTACAGTGACAAGGCAGGGAGGATAGGCTGGAGGAAACAATGAGGCAAAACAGACGCTGCACTGACAAAGCCTCATAAATACTACTGAACAAAAGAGTTGTAGGAAATGAAAAGAACTCTGCTGTATTATGGGTGGCGATAACGTTGCCTATACTTCAACAGTCCAGTCATGTACAGCTACTGAAGCACAGGAACTGCTCTGGGAAGATAACAATTACAAAGAACAAAAGAAGGTGCTGTGTATTTGTCCAGCAGATTGCCACCAAATATGGCCAGATGTACTTTACCAGGAGCAGCTGGTGTTGTGTAGGGCCGGCAACAGCATTGTTAAAATTTTAGTCCAAATTGATGGAATTGAGTCTTGATAAAAGCATGTGTCGTTATGAGAAACAGGTCTGTGTTAGTGGCTGAAAAAAAGCTGAATACAGAGCATGCACAAGTGATGGACAGATCAAAACATCATAAGCAAATGCTGTTGCCATTGTTATTGTATGGAGCAATTAATTATTTATTTGAACTGTTTCTTTGGTGAAAATCCACTCTCAGCTTGTGTGATTCACATGTACAGTTCACCTGTGTGATCACATTACGTAGCTTGGCTCCCCATCATTGATGAGTTTTTGGTGAATAGCAAAATGGTTAATTTCATGTGATGGTGACAAAGCCACCAGAGAGTGGTCGAATTGAAAGAGACTGATCGATATTTTAAGGTCAGTATATCAGAATAAAAATGGAAAAACAATGTTGATGTTCTGCAAATGAATGAATTAATTCAAATTAATTATTCTGCATAAGCTCAATATAGACACGTCAGTATGATATATGTGCTTCATCAGTATGATTTGTATACAGTTGCCATATACATCATAATTTAGGATATGATATGAGAAATATATTTATCAAAACAACAATGTTGATTAAATCTCACCACAGACTTTATTTGTCCACTTCTGAACAACCTTGAATTTGAGTGCTTACGAGTCCCGATTGAAGCAGCTAATGGTGCTTTGACGTCTACATCCATTCATCTGTCATTTCATTATAATTCAATTACTGCTCCATTTACTGGCCTGTACAGCTTTTATGGCGGCCCCAGGGGAGTGAAGGGGCCATAGGGCCAACCTATGTGCATTATGTATGTCTTCTTAAAGGAGCAGTACAACAAAAGCTGTGCTTCTGAGGGTTTTATGTGAAATTAGGTTACTGTTGTCTTGATTCAATAATGGAGAGTGATGCGATAACTGTCATGTATTTTAATTGCTACAGACCTGTCACATGCAGGTGCCTCTGCTGTGACACATTACCCTTCTGACCTAGTTAACCACTTTTTACCCTTCTTTCTCTCAATCATTTATCCCTCGCTGTGCTCCCCCTTCCTCCCTGTCTACCTCTTTCTCTCCACTTCCGGTCCTCCAGACCCTCTTCATGCCTACTTAGGGCTGTGTGGTCTGTCTTTGATCGGAGAGCCCAGCCTTAGGAAGGTCCACCCAGCTCTTAACATCACCCAGAGAGCCTTTCAGCACCTCCAGCAGCTGCAGCAGACATGGAGGGACAGCACCGGCAGCTGCAGCAGACAGCACTGACAGCAGGACGATCCACTGGTTTACCTCTGAACAGGTTCGACCCGGAGCATCTAGCAGCAGTCGGTCAAAGGCAACTGGACTATTGTTGTGTCTTGAAGATGTTTGGCCACTCACCTGAGAGGCCTTCTTATTTCAGGAATTAAGAAGGCTTTTTAAGACTCTAGCTACATAGTAGTACATTTGTGGAGATCATGTTAAATTCATCTAAAGCAATGTTTCTTTTGAGCAATCTCCGCCACACTTTTTTGCTGCCTTTTCATTAGTAGACAGTAGTAAATAACAACGTGCATTGTGGTTTATGGGAATAGAATTATGTGCCAGAAAGTCCAACACGAGTCAGTGGAGACTAGGAGAAATTCCAGATGCCTCACTTTTGCAAACTTGTTGCTGTAAACCTGCTGCGGATGAACATAACAGATTCACGTCACATGCAAGAAGCAACTCGAACTATAAGTGAACGCTATTCGCAGTCCAATGAGGGAAGCTGAGGAGAGCTTGGGGAACATCTAAATGATCTCCTTTTAAATTACTGCAAAGTAACTTCAATATCTCAGTATTTTTGAGCTGCTGGTGTGATGAATCTACTAGCTACACCTTTGCTGAACAATGTCCCTATATTTTATAAAACAAATAAATAAGATTGATATCATTTTCTAGAATGTGCCCATTGGTAATTTTATGGGGGAAATATGGAACCAGTTGACATTAATATCCATGTCTCCTTTTGATCAACACACCTACATTCTCAGTCAAAAAACAATTGAAGGCCATGTCCCAGACAGTGTTGTTTTTTTTTTTGTTTTAGCCTCTGCCTTCATCACATTTCCATCTTTAACTTGCTCTTGAACCTCTTGAAAGCCTCAAGCTCTCCACTCCCAAAGCTGATACCAGCCTGGCAGTTTTACTCTCCTGGGCTTCTCACTTTAGCATCCTCCAGTTTCACCGCTGCAGGCAGCGAGCAGGAGACATTTAAATAAGAATACAACTGCTGGGGAAAAATTCACTGGAAAGGCAGTGGAGAGACAACAATCACCTCCAGGGTCAAATCTATAGCTGATGGAAAAAAAAAATGAAAAGATGATCAAATTAAATTTAGCTACAGGCCTTATCATAGCAGATCACAGAAAACAGATAATTTATTGTTCAGTTTTTTCCTAAAGCTAACAGAAAAATAGCTTGGGCCTTAAGGGAATTTGGTAAGATGGGGTGAATCCTCTCTTTTCCTGATTGGTAGTAGCTGTCAATTTTAGCAGCAGCTCACATCCTGATATCCCTGGACTCCTGAACCCTGAACCCTGGACTGATCTGAGCAGCCCTTCTCCAGCAGCCCCCATGCTCCCTTCAGGGTACTAGCTGGCCTGAAATCAATAGGACATCAGACAGTGGCATCCTAACTTGGGGAAATGTATTCTTTTGAACAGCACTGGGAATTGACATGTTATTTCAGAAAAGAAAGGATGCAGGCATGAAGAAAGAACACATGCACATGGACCGAACAATAGGGTACGGAAATCTGAGACCCATTCACAAATGTCCACCAAGGTCACTAATCCTACCATCTACCCTTAGATTCCTTGATTTGCTACCAAGCCACTTGCAGCTCAAACAAGTGACCTTCCAGCAAAATAGGTTTTACAAAATTGTAAAATGATAGTTTTGAATCCTAATGAAATCCTAACATGGCAGCACTGAAATCCAGAGCTGAGCACAGCCAGTTCTTCTTGTCTTCTCATAACATCAGTGCTCTGATTCCCAGCTAGCAGCGTGACTAGCTCCATAGATTCATCCAGCCCCCTGCTGAAGACACACCGCTTCATTATAAGAGTGTTGCCACAGCAAACACCTGCTCCCTGACATGGCGAGAGAGGAGGAGACAACATCACAGCAGGTCAGAAACGCAGTGGCCTGTCTCCAACATGTTACCTGTGGGAGTCCATTGTCTTGGCCCAGTTCTGAGAGGATACGAAAATAATATTGGCTCACCGCTTTTCTTTCCACCCTCCTAAACTGAATCCCTACCTGGCTCAGTCTCCTTTCCCGCCAAGTTGCCTTTTTTTTTTCAGACTTAGAAACCAGAGCAGGCAGACAGAATGAAAGGAGAGAGAAGAGGAGGAGAAGTGAATAAATAAATAATTTGACTCATCTATTATTAAAAGTAAACTGTTGGAGGCTGGAATCTCCTCTCTGAACCCTGGCCAAACCTACAGTGTTATATAGCTTTCTTTTAATGCAAAAACAATTGCTTTTTAGCCAACTGCATCTCACATAGCTGAATTATTTTGTTGCTACTCCGCCTGAGACGACGGGCTTTACTTAGTGAACTAGTCTACATCTCTCCTGTTTTTTTTTCTGCATACATTTTCATAGTTACCTCAAAATATTTTGCAACCTTTAAGAAAACTAAGACACAGCTTTTATTGCTGCTGTAGAGCTGAATTTCATACACACAAGCATCATGAAAACAAGATCAACAAAATCAGCTTTTTAATTGTCATGTAATATACTTGTGTCATTTTTTGTTACTGTTATAACGTCCTAGATTCTTGAAGTAAATCTGAGTGGTCAAAAAAAAATAAATGCACTGATAGTAAACGGCTACTGCTGCGTCACCACTGTGGAGCCAGATCAGTTCAAATTGAATGATCATGTCTCTCGTGCATCTTCTGAAGTGGCTTCTGTACTACTTGACCTCCCTCAGCTGGGATCTGTCCTCAGTGAACGCAGGCCAAATCACATGGCAAAACCACTCAGCCAGACTTGACTCTAAATGTGCCTCACGTAGCATTGTTCTGGGTCACTGTGCTCTGAATGCTATAATGTCTGATGCACTGCATGCTTAAATTGGGCTTAGCTAGGCTGTTACAATCGAGAAAGGCAATGAGTAAAAGTGCCCTTCAAAGGGGTGAATGAAGGAATAGCGTGTCCTAAACATTTATGAAGTGAAACACCTACTCCCATCTTCAATAATCCAGTCAGATGTACTGAAAGCTGACTGGCGGAAGTCGTTTTACCAGAATCCTGCTATCCCTTTCTGTCCAATCGATAATGTATTTCCAGAAGGTGGAAAGACTTTATTGTGCCTGGGTCCATAAATGCTTACTCAGTTTTAAAAGTATCTGCCACTTCCTGCAGAGAAAGGCTGCATCTCAGTATCTCCACAACATCAAGCTGCAGTCAATGCTCTCAGTCCCACAGCATGAAAAGAAGAGACTAAGGCTTAACACTTCTCAGAAGGCTCCAGTGCAGGCGCTGTTTAGGCGGTCCAGAGATGTTAAAGGGTTGTTTAAGTCTTTCAAGGTGCAGCCAAAATGCCACAGTTGAAACCCTTATTCTATCACCAACTAATATACATAATGTAATGATAAATACTGTAACAATAAATGTAATTGAATTTATTTTTTCTATGATTTGTAGAAATATTGAGTGTAGATAAATATGTAAATGTATATAAATATGTGACTTCTATTGTGCAAGTGCTCAAGATGAAAAAAAAATGTTTACAACCACATCAGTGAGATAGAGAGAGGAACTGGATATGCAAATGTTCATATGTGATGTATCATAGTACTTCAGCTTTGAATTTGAGGACAGTAATGTTGATTTTAGCTTGGCAGTGCATACTGTATTTATGGTGAATAAAAACATACTAACTTTTCAGTAGTTTTAGTTTCTGAGGGTTTGTTTGTGCTAAAAAAAAATAATATCACATTTGCTTCTCTTCCCAAGACAAAAAGTTGAAGGCCTTGCATTCATTGAATTGAATCATTAATAAGTTCATCAGATTTCCTGGATATCCACTTGTGAGTTTCTATGATGTCTTATATGCAAAAAAAAAAAAAAAGAAGAAGCTCAGATCTGCATCGCAAAAAAGAAACCTATTCACCACCCCACATCTTTGCAACATATTTATTTGAAATCATCCTCCTTAGACCACTAATATTTTCATTAAAGTTTTATAGTCATGTAATACTAGATCTCGTGAAACATTGCCACCCTGTTCTTGCTGAGAAATAATATGCAACTTTGTCCATTTTGAGACAAATAGATAAAACCTTTGCATTAACACTAAAGAACAGAAAAATTGAAACATGCTTGAATTACAGTTCAGTCTAAATGGTTTTAAAATGAGGTCCAGGTTTTGTAAGAGTCAGAAAGGAGATGTAACAGTCAAATCAGAATCTACTCAACTTTCCTTATTTCTTTCAGGCTCAGCTGGTGTTTTCCTTCCCTGATCCCATTTCAGATGTCAGTGGTCTAAATGTGAAGTCTGTCTTTCCTTGAGGAAAAAGAAAAACAACTTGTCGGCCATTTGTCTGTCGTATGATCGCCCACAACAGCTGACTTATTGTGTAGAATTTCTCATTCCCTGTCATGGAGGGCTGTCTGTGGCTGCATGACTCAAAACTATTGTTCCATTTTTAACAGACATTAACAGCTGGACAGCATTGTTCTTTTTGCTGGACTCGCCTTTAATTTTTCTGCCACATGGATGAGTTGTGCTCGAGAGTAACATTGTGTGATGATGATGATGACTTTTTTTTTTTTTACTGCTCTTTACAAGGTTGGTGACTAATGTGTAATTAAAAGCCTTTGGGGAAGGGGCACTACATTGGCTTCAAAGCTCACATGCAAACACACTATG
>OMNW01025642.1:0-11697 GCA_900303245.1 Selene dorsalis
ATAAATAATTAAAAATTATAATAATTACAAAGAGGTCTGTTTAAATGTAATATTGAGTGTCATCTTAAGTAGAAAAGTTTGTCACTTTAACCTTTTTAAAGACTGCTTTACTGCCTGTCTTTGTATCTGGTAATTAGTGGAGTCCACTCAGTCAGTCACGTTTAGCTGGCCATGTGACAGCTGGAGGTGCTGCATGTTTGTCTACTCTATTGTTATACATGTGAACACAGACACAGAAAACACACAATGGATCTTGATTTGACTCTGAGTTGTTGCAGTGTTGCAGGAGGAATTCAGTGTGCAGCCCACTGACGTGGAGGTGGCGGAGGGGGAGGTGGCCGTCTTAAACTGCAGCCCCCCAGTGGGACATCCTGAACCTAACGTCATCTGGAAGAAGGATGGCCGGCCCATCAACAGTAGTGACCACCAATACACAGTAAGCCCCCTTGACGTGTTCACCTGGTTATGATGAAAAATAACCAATATTAATCATTTGTCAGACAGTGGGCCTAAATATCAGGGCATCAGTCTTTCTAGGTCAGCCACTTATATCAGTCTATAGAAGAATTTTTTAGGTAGAAGAGCAGAAAAAAGCATTAAACAAATACAATAATAATCAGAGCAGCACTCTCGCATTATGAATATTAACCAAAAAGCTTTACAAACAGCGTGTGAGTAAATTAGAAAGTAAATGAGACTACCAATGTGTGGACTGTGGAGTGAATGAGTGTGTTGTGAAACACTGCTGCTTTGAAGCAGAGACAAGTGTCACTGTCAGTGTCAGTGATGCAGAAACACTCGTCTACCTTCATATTATTAGTTTAAAACTGTCTGCTCCTTCTTGTCCATTAGGTACAAGTATCACGCAAGAATTGTGTCTCTTTTTGTTAAAGTCCTGTTCATTTGATTTTTTTTGTTTTCTTTATTGTTTTTATAATTGAAATACATTACAAATGGCAAAGAAAACAGATAGCATACAGTGGCAGGAGGGAGCAGGGATAGGGACGAAATTAAAACCTCCTAAGTGATGTCATAATATGACAAAAATATAATAATACAATGAAAGTTAATGACAATTGTGAGGTATAGATCAGAGGAATGATGAGTCGATTAAGAATACTCTGAAGAAGTCTCTGAAAATAGTAAAGTAAATTCATTATTTTCAGTTGAAGCAGATCCACATATGTGGAATGATTTCTACTGAGTAAATTGGATTTTGCCAGACAGAGACTGGATTAACATTACAGATTGAGGTGGGGATGAAATCTTCAATTTTCTCCTCAGTTGTTGAGTCTCATCAGATCATTGCAGGGGTCATTTCAATGCTGGGGAAATGACCAGTTATATTAGACATTCAGCCAGACAGAGGCAGAAGGAGAAGGGCAACACTTAAGCAGAGAAAGCAAGAGAGTTGAAGGGAAGGCAAAGAAACAAGTGAATAAGAGTCCACTCAGTCAGTTAAATCTGAACACATGTTCACACAGACATGTCCTTAAATCTGGACAGAAGTTACACGTTAAAATTGTCTTCAGTATTAAAGTGATTCAGTTATATTTGCATCCACTTACAACACTACACACATAACATGCACATTACCTGCTGAACTGACATACTTTTAGAAGTCATAACCAGATACAATGTAAGCAAACTCAGTCTAGAACTGTTGCTGGGATTACAGCAGATCATCTGATGATATTTTACTGGCTCTTATTTGCCTGGTGCCTTCTATTTAATCTATGATGATATAGTTTCCTGAAGGCCTGTATGTTGCTTGTAGTGTGTTTCCATCCCCATCTAATCAATAAAAACATGAAAATACTTTGGTTCAAGTTTCAAACTAAAACATTCTAACCATAAAACAGCCTAAAATGTGTGGAACAGCTAGTTCGCAGAAAAACTACATCTATAATTATGACAATTATATATATATATAATTCTAAATATATATAATTCTCCTGAAATGACATAAAAGTGTCAGAGGGATGATATCTGGTTATAGAGCTCTCTGTATTTTAAATGTCAGAACACGTCTCAGATAAATGAGTTTCTGCACAGAGCAGCTGAAGATCATCCTGGAAACCTTATTTCATTCTCACAAAGACATACCTACACACATCGTATGTCAAGTTGTTGTGTTATAACTGTGAACTGTGCTTCCTGTGTGTTTTCTCTGTGTGTCTGCTGCTGGTGCTGTAGCAGCTGAGTGGAAAGCTTATCATCGCTCCTGCAGAGAAGAACCACTCCGGTGCTTACGTGTGTGTAGCCAGCAACACTGTGGGGGTGAGAGAGAGCAGAGCGGCTCGGCTCTCTGTGCTGGGTGAGACAGTGTTCCTGTGTGGACTGCTTTAAGGATACCAGCTTTGAATATACTCTCATATTCTGAATGTTTAATTTTGAAGTTTTTACCATGACAGGAAAAAATTACAACCTCTCCAAACCAAACTACGCCCAGGTACCAAACTGTAAAGCCCCATAGTGACTGAGCTCCTCTTTTCCTCCACTGCAGCCAAGCCTGTTCTGGTGCTTAAGCCAGAAAATGTGTCAGTGAGAACTGGAGAGTCTGCCCAGTTCTACTGCCAAGCTAAAGGTGACCCTCCACCTTCTGTGGTCTGGAGCAGAGAGCAGGGGCTGCTACCCAACGGCAGGTACTTTATTTAGTATGACAAAACACAGACACAGCTTCCATTCATAGAGTCCACTTGGTATCAGTGGTCAGTGTTTTATAGAACAGGACTTATTTATTTCACAGTGCTGACACATGAAATCTTCCTGTGTTCTTCAAAGAAACCTTTTTTTTTTCAGTGTTGACAGTCTGCACCAGTTGGCAGCTGTTTGAAATGCTGAGGCATCATATGTTGTATTTATACAGGAAGTCATGTTAAGATAGAGATATCATTTATGAGTGAGACCTGAGTACACAAAATAAAATAGATGATATAGTAAAAGCAAATTTCATTTTTTTGAAAACATATTCAGATATGATATGCTATATAAACAACAATCAGTAATACACATCCATGTATGCTGCAGTCTACATTAACACGGGTACACAATAGGACAAAAAATGATATGCTCGTACATGCATTCTGTAATTTTATTAAAAATGTAATTATATAAAACATCATAATTTCAACATTGCCATACACATATTTAAAGTATTTTACTTCAGCTCCTCAGAACTTATTTCATTCCTGACATTCGGGGTTGGAACTGAGATACCTGCTGAATCTAAATAGCAGTTCTTTATAACAGGGGCAGTAAATGTGGTATTAACAGCTCTCTATGTACATGCAGGTATCTTGTAAACCCAGACCAGACTCTCCAGCTGCACTATGTGACAGCCCAGGATGCTGGGAAGTACACCTGCACTGCTGTCAACGATGTAGGTGTGGTCACCGCCAGTGCACAGCTACTGGTTGAAGGTAAGAGAGATTCTCATGTGATACAGACAGGTTTTCACGGCTGACACCGTGGGTGCTGAGCTTGATTGTTCTCTACACCTCATCAGTATAAACAAACAAGTTAGACAGGGGGTCTGATTTAATCGGTTTGCAGCTGCACTCGCTGTGCACAAAATCAATTAATTCAAGATTTGGGTTGCAAATGATTCATCACATAATTTATCCTCCCAACACACCAACAAGGGCTGATATCAGAGAAATAAGTCCTCACCTGACAGAGCTCTAAATCCCAGATAGCGTCCACACACAAATTGATGGTGAAGGCTGAAAGGTGGCAATGACATGCTAGTTATTTATTCATTCATACTGACAGTGACGTTTTGTTTAGAGAGCTAACAAGTAGTCCAGCCAGATGCAAAGCATCACTGTTGTGGTTCATGGGCACTTACAGTAGTTTAATTTTACAGTGCAGTAGCCATGAGCCTGTGGCCGGCTCACCACTGTTCCTTCCTTGGAGCACTTTTGATAGACCCTGACCACTGCAGACCAGGAACAGCCCACAAGAGCTGCAGGTTTTCACATCTCTGACCCAGTTGTCCTTTTCAAACTGTCTCAGATCCTTACGCTGCCCATTTTCCTGCTTCTAACACATCAACTCTGAGGACAACATGTTCACTTGCTGCCTAATATATCCCACCCACTAACAGGTGCTGTGATGAAGTGTTATTCATCTCACCTGTCAGTGCTCATGATGTTAGGCCTGATCGGTGTATAATGTGAAGAGTTTTCCGCTCAGTGTCATATTTGAGTAGGTATCACAAAAGGGGCGAAAACAGAAATACCACATTTGCTGTTGTGACTGGTAAGTAAGCATCTTGATTGAGAAATCAGTGATCCAAGTGAAAGCAGCTCAGATCTTGTGAGCTTTTGGTTCCCAGGAAGGAGCAATTTCTATGACTAAATACTGGATTGATTAATAGATGTACTGCAGCAGGTGGAGGAGCTGATAGCATTAGTCAGGAGACTGGAAGGAGCAGGAACCAGGAAGCTATACCCAAAATAATGAATAATGAAAGCAAAACCAACCACAAAAGCAACTTAACAAAAAACTATTTTAGAAAGAGGTAAAATATTGTCTATAATGATTATTTAATTGATAATTCTTTTTTGCTTGCTTTAAAGCTTGCCCTACATGTCCGCATAATTTCAAAAGATGAGCTGAAATAAAACTCTTGTCTTTCCAGAGGATGTCAGTTCAACCCAGAAAGACCTTCACAAAGAGCTGTCTGCCCTGCGAGCAGGTCTTGAAAATGTCACCATCGTGGCCCCGGGATCCAACATGTCCCGTGTACAGTGGAAGGTATGGGAAAGCAGTTTGTTTCAGAGAGTGTAAGAGACAGTGTGAAAATTCCAGGTATGTGATCCATGTTGTTTTTTCTCTTTCTGCTCAGCTCCAGTTCCTCCCAGCTCAGCCACACTACCTTGATGGCTTTGAGGTTCTCTATCGCTCCTTGCTGCCTGCCACCTCGGAGTGGGTGGCGAAGAAGGTGGCACTGCCCACCTTCCAGACTCAGGTGGGCCCTCTAAAGAGAGGCTACAAGTACGAGTTTAAGGTGCGTCCCTATGGCAGCAACTTGTATGGAAGAGAGAGCAACACCCGGCATCTCAGAGTTCCAGAGACAGGTCAGACACGACTTCATCTGAGTCTATTTGTTGTGTTCAACTACGAGAACATTTTGGAGACAGTGGTAAAGTGTAACTTTCTTTACAGTTCCCAGTGCCTCTCCGCTGGCTGTGTCCCTGACAGTGAACCATGAGCTCAATAACACCATCCACCTGAGCTGGGAGCCTCCTCCTCATGACACCCACAATGGTATCATCCAGGGTTACCAGGTAACAACCTGACAACAGCTCTGCTTTATACTTCCTGACACTCACATATAGTTTCACCTCCTTAGAAGCACAATTGGGGTCATGATATTTTAATCCATGAAAGTACAGAACAGCAGAAATTTAATTTGATGAAAAAAAATACTACTGGAAAATGATACAAACTGTTTCTGCTTTGTCTCTGCTCAGGTGTGGTGTGTGGAGTCTGAGGAGCAGCAGTACCACAACTGGACAGTGGACAGTGGCCAGCACACCCTCGATATCTCTGCTCTTAAACCTGGAAAACAATACTGGCTCACCATAGCAGCTGTGAACGGTGCCGGAGTGGGGTTGCAGAGTGACCCTCATGGATTTGTCATCAGTGAGCAAAACAACACTTCAGCTGTTCATCTCTGTAATATCAACCGCACTGAAGAGGAGAGGTTATCATGACATCAGTGCTGGATTAAACAGCTCCCTGTTGTTCTTTCAGACCCACAGGTGGGTGGACTCCCAGAGCCCGACAGCCGCAGGCGAGATTTATCCCAGGCCCTGGCCCTGCTTCAGGACCCGGTGTTGATTGCCAGCATCGGCACCCTCTTGTGGTGCATGCTGATGGTTGCAGCTGTTTACCTTTTCAGACGCCACAGCAGGACGGGCCACCTGATATCACGACATGGAAAGGCCAAAGGTATATATTTTATTGTATAAAGAAAATATTGAATTAAATTAGAAATAAAAAAGCTGCTCTATATGTCTAGTGCTTGTTTTTTTTTCTTTTTTTTCCTTTAGGTTTGCGCAGACTGGCTAATGAAGATCTCATTATTAAGCACAGGTAATTTGAAAAAAACTGGCAGAGACTGGTTATTATAAATGTTGATAAGAAATGATAAGAAATCTAAATTTAAGAGAGTTGTTATGTAATTTAGTGCCAAACTTAGATTGGTTTTAACCAATGTGAGTAGAAACATGTCTCCTTGTAGAGGTTTAACAGTATCATTTCCACTGTAGCACCTATAACTAATAAGGCAGACCTGGGCCTACAACCTATAAACTAGCGAAACTACGTCCTGATAGAGTGAGTGATAAACACACTGCAGGGAGACGAGATGAGACAACAGTCAAATAAATAAGTGTGGGATCAAAGGTGATCAAGTTAACAAAAAAACAAGACACTTAACAAAAAGAGGTAGGACATATGATAGATATAAAATTAGAAATGCTGTGAAAATTTTGGTCATATTGCTGACCCCTGACATATCGAGTAATGAAATTTTAACCAGCCGTATAAAACTTTCTTTTACTTGGCTTTGGCTTTACATCTGCTTCCTCCTCTCAAGGATGGCTGCTCCAGACTCCCCGTGGACCTCTGGAGGTTGGAGGCCTGCTTTCAGCCAGAAGTACCAGGATCTATGGGCCCAAGGTCAGAACCATCCAGGGATCAGGAGCACCAGTAAGTATTGGTAGCAAATGATCACAGGTGAAGAGTGTTGAAATGGCAATGACTGTAACTGAACCGCTCATCTAACACCTGACATATGATACTAATGTTAATCTATCCAGCTGTTGCTTAGGCAATGGTGAGATGCTCTGCGGATGCACCTGTTGCACCTTGTGTGTGATACAGACCAACACTGGTGTGTTTGGTTGCTTCATTCAGTTTAGACCAATGTGAAAACTGCCAAATCAACTGGAGCTGAACGTAATTAAATTAATTAATTGATTAATTCTTGAAAAAATCCAGAAATATTCATTTTCATCATTGTTTTTTTTACTTATTTATGTATTCAAATGTTTATTTCTATTTATTTAAGCTTATTTGTTCATGTTTGTCCCTCATAGCATGTTCCCTACTTTTCAGGTGGTCTCAAGTAGCCTAATACAGTATCTGCACAAGCTCATTTTGTAGTCTTGATAACACATTTTACGATTTACTTAATCATAGCTGAGTTAATAAAGTTTTCTTCAGACTTCAGTCTCCAGAATTAGATTTCCCCTCGTGGGTGCATGGTGGTGCATTTGATGCAAGATGACATAACCAAACAACAAACTGACTGACTGACTGACTGACTGACTGACTGACTGACTGACTGACTGACTGACTGACTGAATCTGCTGATGCACTTTGCTGAAATGAGATGTTGGCTGTACTTACTCCTCTGTGTCTCATCAGGCCTCCCAGTCTCATCCCAGAAGGACCCCACCTGCCTGGACTCATCTGTCCCCATAGTGACAGACAGCTGTGGTGTCTATGGTACTTTTTATATGGACCTGATGGGTAATGGCCTCAAGACCTTCAACAGTCCTGGGCGTCGCCCTAAAATGCCTCATGGTCCACCCCAGCTGCAAGGAGCTGAGACCATCCAGATCTTCACTCAACCTGTCGCAAAGTCCTCACCCCTCGGGAGTCGTGAGATGCTGCCATGGAAACAGGCCATACGTCCCCAACCCAGGATGGGTGTACTAAGGGAATCATGGGAAAAAAAACACTACAAACCAGGTAAATAATCATAAATAGTTGAAATTTTGACAGTGCTCCATCTTTGTTTGTATCCACACCATTTATACAATATAATAACATACTAAACTACCTCATTCATTCTCTCTCAGAGTTGCATGCAGTGAACAGCGTGCCTATACTGTCAACCAGAGACCAGGCTTGTCCATCGAATGTGTACAAACAGAGACTCAGTCACATACCATCAGGCCGACATGGTACGACCAAATACACTGACCTTACTGTCCACACAGCAAATCTTGTCTCACCAATGGTGTTTACAGTTGAGCTTCAACATCTTTGAAATTTATATTCTAACATTCTTGTTACCTGTAATTAGTAAATATGATTTATCTGTGTGCTTGCCCAGGTGGACATCCAGAGTGTGGTAAAGTGGCCGGCTGCCCTCGCTTGCTGCATTACTCTGCATCAGTGCACCTAGTAGACATGCTGCCCCCACCTCCACCAATGCCTATAGACAACACCACCGACACACAGAGCCTGACCTCAGACGAAGGGTGAGACAAACACACACCTCAGACTGGGTGGAGGAGAGATGCTGCAGCAAGAAACAATGTGATGGAAGACTGCAGCACATAGGCACCAGGACTAATCTGATAAATCAATACTGAATTGATGAGGCTCTTGTCTATTGACTTCTGTGGAAAGGGGCAAGTTCAGGTGTACATACATACTGTATATTATATATGTTCACAGACACTGTTTTCAAAGAGATGAGGCCTGCATGTGCATTGCACCCCTACAAGCTGCTCCCAGATAGAGTGACAGAGTCAACTACTGAGAGGAGAAATGACTGAACCAGAGCTTTCAATGAGACTTATTCATTTAGGTCTAGTCAACTACTTTATTATATTCATTTTAAATTCTTATAGAATACTTTTGTTAGAGTTGTGATTCACTGTGTGAATACATAAAACCTCTGCCCTGCCTCCACTACAAAACAGCATGATGCGAAATAAGATAACATTAACCTTTACTGATCCCTGTAGAGGAATATAAAGGCAGGGAGGAATAGTGGCAAGCATGGAGAAAATGTAAGAAATTAAAATTAGATTAAATACAAACTCAAGAATAAATAAGATAAAATATGGATACCATATGAAATATAGAAATAAATAATAAAGTCGTTGTGCAGTTTATGCAGAGCAGTCTTTTTGAGGTTCGAGGAAAAAAGATGATGACAATGTGTTTGTGTGATAATGTGTGCTCTGCTGAGACATGAGTCTTGTTCCCACTAAGGAACGTCCTCTCACAGCCCTCTAGGCGACTGATTCTCCACTGCAGAGTAGCACCCGTAGAAGACCCCCAGGACTTCTGTGCAAAATGCTCCTCTTCTACTGGGTTTTTAAAATTCCACTTTTTCAGCGCTTCCTGTTGGCATCACATCCCGCTCTGAGTGTACCCAATCAGCACAGAGTAAACCTAAAGCCCCACCAGGGAGTCGAGGCAGGGACTTGTTTAGCACCTGTAAAAGCTCCGGGAGATGGCCCTTCGGGGGCCGGTTCCTGTTCCTGTGGAGACGCATGCTAACCAGCCCAGCCCTGTAAAATTATCCCGAAGTTCCTGCAGTGGAGATGGAGCTTATGTGTCCTGCAGACTCAAGAGCAGCAAGTTGTCTTCAGTGTTTGATAAATTAATTGAGAATAAAACACATGAACAACTGACTGCACAGACAGGTGACATCCTCACTACACAGGAGATGTGTCCTCAGGCAAGACTCTCATACCTCCATCGGTGTATGTGTGTGTTTATGGTAGTGGGGTAAGTGGGTAAATGTGGCGTATAATATAAAAGTGTTCTGAGTGGTTGTTATGACTATGTCAGTGGAATCCATTTACTTTAGAAAACACTAGTGGCAGCATCTTGATGATTGTACAATGAACATGAAAGGACCCACTGAAAGAGTTGCTTCTTCCATACACACCGTACACACACAGATATCTACAGGCTTCATGAATGAGCAGATTAAGAACTTGTTAACGTTGAGCTTTTCACAGCATTGTCAAAGTAACAGGCCTGAGTAATATGAGGAGACTGTAGCTCTGCCTCAGCCTCAAGGTCAAGTTTATTCAAGTTCACTTGATTTGTCCCTTGTGGGGTCATTAGCTGTGCAGCAATAGGAGCCAAAAACATACAGTATACACACATCAAACATTTAACATAACACAACCTATAACACAATCTATAGCACAAATACATTTGGAAAAAATGCAGAATTCTTAAAAGAATTAAAAAGTAATGTTTATATCTGTTAGTTTGAGCTAGTGGGAGTCTGAGCAGTGAACCAGATGGAAGAAACTGGAAATGTTGATGTAAAGGATGAGAAAGATCAGACTTAACCTCACACTATACTTCTACAGTCCTACAATGCTTTTACATCTTTTTGACACTGATCAGTTATTCAAACAAATGTCAGAGCTCCCGAATCACGACCATGAAACATTAAAGTCATCAGATGAGAAGATAGACGTATGTGTCATAAAATATTGAGTGTTGAACTGGCTTATCAAAGCATAAAGATGGACACACAGAGGAAACAGAAATTCTGGCTCCATCCAGAGGGAATAAAGTCTGCTGCTTACATGGCAAACACTGCATCAACAACAGCATTCCAGCTCACTGAGCACAGCCACTGTGTGGAAGTGCTGTGTTGATTTTGCATTAAAGCTTGTGCTCGGATTGAAGATAGAAAATATAAATGTAGTCAATAGATATGCCAAAGAGGCAGAAGCACTTTGAGCACAGACTTTATTCCACAATCTGATGTTTTGACATTAATGGGACCTCTTCACATCTTAAATAGCAAAACAAAACCACTGCTCCCAGCCAAGAAATTCTTACTGGATGTTTTTACGAGCTGTTTCTGCCAATTTTCATTTATGCTGAGCTAAACTAAATGGCTGCTGTCTGTATTTTCACATTAGACAGACATTTGCCTGTTTTAATACATCAGTAGTGACTGACGTCCATCATTAACTGAGAGGAGGTTGATGATAGAAAAACCTTCCTACACATGTTACTCTTTCTTCTCTTAGCTCCAGTCGGTCCACGAAGCTCACAGTGGACATGGGCTCTCTCCAGTCGGTGTCCGCTGCATCAGGACACCACGGGCAACCAAGACCCGCCACCAGCAGCTACAGCCACGTGCCCACTGCGTCCTATACCATGTCGCTGGATGAAGACCGTGATGGCACTCTGACTGCAGAGGAAGCTACCCAGTACCTGGAGCTCAGTGATAAACCAGAGAGATGCAGGTACATTTTGGTGCAGAGTGGTGTTTGGTGGGTTTGGTGGGTTCTGGTGTTTTAATTTACAGTCTGGGAATTTTTTTATGAGATAATTATTGCCTTGTTACACAATGTTTGCAACAAAACAAACTGTAATTCATAATAGCTGGGATAGAAAACATTATTTTGTTGACATGTATTTGAACTAACTTAGGGCTATATCTTTAAATAACTTGAATCTTAGTGAAAATATGACATGTTTTATGTGAAAGTGCTGTATACATAGCTTAGTCTATTTATATCTGCTGATTTTATAAATTCACTAATGGTAGAAACATCAAAGTTTTATATTTGGTAAGAATTTGCATTTGTTTGTTTTTGTGTACACATTAGATTCTAGTTGTGTTTTATAGTTAAGAATAAAATCTTTGTATTGGTTGAAATTAAATTTTTACTTGTTTTGAAGACCTTGTGTGTGAAATGTGTTAAACGCACTGAATGCAACAGGGTGTGCTGTTTTAGATGAATCAATATTGTGTATGTTCAGATCAATTCTACTATTTGTTCCTTCCCTGTCAGTGTAGTTCATTCACATGTAATAACCTGACCATGCCATCGCTCTCTGTCAGCAGTGTCCTTCCTGAGCAGCGTCCCTCCCTGTCCCTCCCCTTCTCCCACGCCT
>OMNW01025647.1:0-12136 GCA_900303245.1 Selene dorsalis
AAACTTTTTATTTTCATTTAGTGCACGGGATGTAGACAGAGCGTTGCAAAATGCTGTGTTCATCCCATGTTTCCGATAAGAGCTTCCCTTCACCCGTGTTTTAAGCGATACACTTAAATGCATCAATAGGTGAATGTCACCAACAGCCCTACCTGCACTTTTCCAGCTAAACACACACACACACACACACTCATGACTTAACAAAGCGAGCGGCAGCTTACAAACAATAACTTTTGAACTTCTCTCTCTTTCTTTCTTTTTTTTTTTTTTTGTCTTTTTTTACAAAGAGGGATTGTCTAACTCGCCTCTGAACTGCTCTGGATTTACCTCTCAGGAAGCCCAAGAAGTCGTGTGGGCAGGCAGGTGTGACTGCATACCTGTTTGTGTCGACTAAATGTCTTTGTATGTGTGTGTGTGTGCCTTCTCCATATACGTATGTGTGTCATTAGGTGGATAATCAAACATGTTTAACGTCATGCAAAGCTGTTAAACCACATACACTAGCTGAAACTGATTGATACATGAGGACTGACAGCGTTGTTTACACTGTATATATATACATATATATATGGTGATTATTGTGGTGTCGATGTTCTACATTCACTTTTAGAAAGGTAAACTATTGATCAGTGGTTCAAGGCTCTAACAAACAGCAGCAGTGATAACCTTATATATTCTGTGTTTGTGTCATGGCCACTCTGCTCACCTGTGGTCTGCACTGCAGCAACAAAACCAGGCTTTGTCCTCCTCCTCCTCCTCCTCCTCCTCCTTCGCTCCCAGCCCCGCTGAGGCATGTGACAGCAGTTGCTTCCCTCCTCCGAGAGCTAACCAGGGCCCAGACCTGCTCGACATGTTTGCACAGGCAGCAATATTTATTTATCTGACACCACAATGTAGCTGAGTAATCAATGTGCTGGAGTATCAAGGTGCAAAAAAGAAAACAAAAAGAAATCTTCATGACATAAGTCCGACTTTGGGTGTGCATTAAACAGGACGGGGTGGTGAGTCAGCTACACCCTGATTATCTCTGTTCCACTTGGCCTCATACTGGAGATGAGGACGTTGATACAGGTTGATAGCACACCTCCTCACGCACGCACACACACGTGCACACATTAGGAATCTATGCTATTCTGAACACTGAATGATACCTTCTCCTTCCCTTGTTTTGTAAGGGCGGACGAGGTTTTTATACCCCGAGATTTCTACTGTAAAACAGTCTCTTTTACCATCCTTGATGTTGAATGTCTGACAGAGAGACGCAGAGTGCATCATCATCGACTGTTGCACTGAAACCAGCCGCACCCATCTATCAATAAGGAGCTGTATTTGTCCACTGGATTTCACACCACTGTGGTTTTGTTAAATCCAGCCCTACACACTGCATGTACCTTCCAGAGAAAGTAAAAGTAATGATTTATTCTCTAAGAAAAAAAAAAAAAAGGAAGTTTACAGATCTTTCAGTGTCAAACTGTGAGCTAAACCTGAGAGTAAACTGTGGCTGGCATTACGTGTTGATCCATGTAAAACTGACTAATGTATGTTACACTTGTACAGATGTGTCCTCTCTATACCTCGCATAGTTTTCCTCGAGAGCATGTGTATTGTGAAGAGGATCCTGTTTTTTTTGTTTTGTTTTTGTTTTCTTTTTTACTTTAATTTCTTTGTGAGTCTCTCTGTGTATCATCACTCTTTGTGGCATGTTCTTCAGAAAACCTCTCATGTCCAAGCCCTGAGGCACGGCGAGTATTTTTTACCTGGCACTGTTATATATTGTGAGAGTTTATTTTCTGCCCTCTAATGAAAGCTGACACGGGCACTAAACTTGTCAGTGTTTGATCATGATCACACAATAAAGCTTATTGGATTATTTGTACTTTTTACGTGGAGGGCGCAGAGATGAGAAGGGTTATATTTTTTAGTTTCTTTTTATGCAGCACATTGCAGCGACCACTTGTCTTTATTTTCCTATTGTATATCTACTGAGTATGGTGTTGATATAAAGATATTATAATGAGACATATCTGTGTATATTTGTAAATATGTAATTCTGAATTGTATGTAAAATGAAAAGCAGCTTTAATAAAGTCTGACATGGTTTCCTCTATTAGACTTTGCCTTTCTGTGGGAATTGCAGCTTTTTATTCTGTTTTAATTTTTAATGTTGCTATTTTCAGCTGCCAATCAAAACTGTTTAAGCACGTGTAGTTTTGGAGCCACTTTGACCACAAAATGTATCGATTTATTTATTATCTATCTATCTATCTTTTTTTTTTTTTAAATAGGCGTTTAGTATTTAACAGTAAAAACATGGATATATTGCCAGCGTTATCAATAATGTATTTTGATCCGGAAATGGATTTTAACCCACGTGATATGCAACTTCCAATGAGCGTTCTCCATTTCAGACTGTCACGTTACGGCCTGGGCCGCGTTCCAATACGTTTACCACCCGACCTTCAGTCCCCCTTTCACCTTTCCTACGACAGCGAGAGGTCAGAATAAATGATCAATTATATCTTCTGCGGTCTTTTCAGTGTCAGAATGATCATTTATTACACATTTGAGTTTGTTGGCATGACACAGGCGTGACACAATGCGGTACTAGAGGCTCAATACGAGAGGAGGCGAACGAGACTCAGCCGCGGCTGGAAAGATACAGATCTGTCAAGCTGACGAGCGTCAGCCGGGCTCATACCGGAAGTGACGCGCAAGCTCGTATTTGACTATTTTCTCCGGATGACAGAATAATAACGTATTAATACGAAAAATCTTATTCCATTTAATTTTAAAATAATCATTTAGATTGACTGTAGCAATTCTAGTCAGATTTTTTAACCGCTCTCGTCTCTATTCTCCTGTTTGTTCTAACGGTTGCGAGCGGTTGGTGGTTTTATTTTGACACTCCCCGCCGGAAGCCCGGAAGTTTCTCGGCGCTAGCTTTACGCGGGCTGGATCGCGACCAGATGGAATTCAGCACTGCCTTCTTAACAGATTCCCCACATTTTAAATTGTATCGGACACATTTGTAGCCGACTCCCCGGCCGACGAACAAGCTCCGGCCTGATCGCTGAAGCCTCCCTGGGAGTCCTGGCTGCGCTGTGAACCGGGACAGAAGCGGCGAAGACCATTTAGAGACACCCCCCCTCCTGAACCAAACATCTTCCCCACTGTAAGTATCATTTGTAGCCCATACTGTCGACAGAGCAGCAGCCTCCAGTGAGACCTAATGGGCAGATATAACTGCCCTTGACAGTCTTGAGAAGTTGAGTCGAGGCTGGCACGGTTAAATGTCTTTCTGTGCTGACACACGGCAACTGCCTGTCGAGCCTTTCAGCAGTTTTTCTCCTGAAATGATGCACACAACTGTGATTAGCTTTGGAAATCTGTCAAACAAAAAGGGAGTTTAACCGGAGGCGAGAGGGGTGTAGCCGTGTTAAATCACATTGTCTGGGACTGTTTGTGCGGCCTTATCTGCCGTGTGCTGCCGCCTGCTCCACACGCTCTTATTCCTCCACACACTGCCGTTCAATGGCTCTTTAATTCTCCACCAGTGCAAATACACTGTGTATTTTGTTTTTGTTTTTTTTTTTCCTCCTCTGCTACGTTACTTTAGACGACCACCGTCAGGTTAGCAAGAAAAAACAATGTGATTTCCGGTCTCTTATTTCAAAATAAAACCGGTCAAACTTGAGTCGCAGTCTGCAGTGAAATCTGAAATGATTAGTCACAGTTAGCTATTAACCCAGAAAAAATACAGAAAACGACTCCCAGAAAATAAATATAAGTTACAGCTGTGTAATAACAGCAACTATTATCTGTTTATAGCTGTTCATGTGTATTATAACCTCTGATCATAACCCAAGTAGCTGCGAAAGTTAAACTATTATTTAAGATGCACATAAGCAACGTGAGGATGTCAGCTGGGGTGTATGGGAAACTATAATAGACATCTCTAATGAACTACAGGCTGATCTACATTCAAACTGGATTGACAATGCTTAAATACTTAAAATTGAAGGTCAAGTCTATTACATGTATATAATAGGACTAAATTCATTCTGAAGTGATTTGATTACATATTTTTCCAAACATCAATGTTTGAGACTTTTACAATGAGCTGAATGAAAAGCTCATGTTGAAAAATATTGATTAAGATCTTCTAAATCTGCTCAGCTTTTATTTTGAATGCAACGATACATTGCATCCTGTGTTTTTCTGCATACTGCATATTTATCTTGACATATAGACAGAGCAGAATCAGATACAGCAGGCTCTCATAAATCCTGGTAGGACAGGCCTGTCTGACATTGGTTCAGATTACTGACCCGCTGAAAAAGTGTTGACATGAATAAAGAAATAAGTTTAGAGGGCTTTTTTTGGATTAAGTTTGACCTCCAGGGTTCAGATATGCAAATTATGGTAAAAAACTGTGGACTTTATGATGTTATAACAACAGAGGAGAGGGAAGACTTGTCTGTCAGACTTTACAGAGGGCATAAAAACTTCTTCCGGTGCATTTCATAGCCTGTGTTTATCTGTATTATCTCTCTCAATCAAAGCAGCCGGACCTGCATGTTTCTACATCAGGGCTCTGTGTGTCTTCTGCAGCCAAAGTGAAAAAGAAAAAGCGACTTCTCACATCATTATCAATCTGGAGGATGTACTTGACAAGCTGATGTTTGTCCTTTTCGGGGAGCGTTCCCCTCCAGGTTGCCTTGGAGAAGACAATCTCCTTGTGAGATGTGGCGTCATCCGTTCAAACACTGATTCTCATTCCTCTGGCAGGATGTTTCAGTAAGATCCAAGTACTATAAATGAAACCTCTTTTTAAAAGGTATTGGTTTCACTTTGACAGACTCCTATAAAGCAGTTATAGCTTATATCAGCCTCTCATTTTACTAGTGGCAATAATCATCATTTATACTGAGAGAAGAGTGCATGATTAAGTGTGTGAGGGCTAAATAATCCTTCTTGCCCCCCCCATTAAATACCTAACTTCTAGTTGTGTGTGTTGCAGTGCATCATGAGTAGCTGCGTTCCTGACAGTCAAGAAGAAATACAGTCAGATCAGAGTCAGCCACGTGTCTTCTTCTGCCGCTGAATATTTCACACAAGTGCAACAGTAACAAATTCTGGGAAACTTATCAATGTGAATCTGAGTAAATCTTAGATCTACAGCAAGAGTGTGTGAACATTCAGCCTTATGACTGTTAGTTTTTGGGTTTGTTTTTTTTATGCTAAATCAGGCACATGACAGGTCGAGCCACGAGCCGGTGTGACGTCTGGAGTCACTATCGCTGCTGGCTGACTGGCATGTAGGTGTGATGCATCACTATCTTGCTACGTTAGCTCCTGTCAGGGAATGCTATCTTGCTGGAATGACATTAGTCATCTCTTCCACCCACCACTGTGCAGTTTGCTCTTACGACAACATACGTGAATGGTTTGCTGAAGGCAGTGGGCTTAGATTGTATAATTTTATTGGTCATTCATAAATTCACTGCAGGTGGAGGATGTGTACTTCAGGTGTGAGTAAGAGTGTGACCTGATACAAACGTTATCTCTCTGTTTATGTTTATGCTGTGACTTTAGATCCAGTCAGGCAGATCCGATGCACGGCGCGTTGCGTAGGACGGCTTGAATTATTGAGTGTGTGCTGAGCGACCGTTGCTCCTGTGCAGATGAAAGCAAAGGCTGTTTTCTTTTAGATGTCCGCTCTTACGTCAGGTCCATGTGTCACGGTAAAGGTCACGTCACAGGTGGTCCGCGAGGAGTCGGCCTCTGATATGTGAAATATGTCATTAGGTCAAAGGACTTGATGACACAGTGGTTTATTGTTTATGATTTAAATCAAAGCTCTCGCGTCTTATTGTCTTATATCACAGTAAAATAAGCTTTTGCCTTCCCCTATCTATACCTCAATTAACATCTAGACCAGCACGTCCTATTTTGCAAGAGAGACACTGAAAACAGTGCTTCATTATCTCTATATACTCCTTCTGCTAATTTATTATACTCATGTAATAAAAAAATATCATTTACTATTTATGTTTTACTCTTTTCAATCAGTCAATACAATAACAACTGTTCAAACTTACCTGTTGTTCCTGTGTCTATTGGCACACCTTTCTCTTTTTATTTTAACTTTATTTTCTTTTACCACCACACTCGTCATTTAACTATACCTTTTTTTTAAAATAATAATACAATCTTCTAATACAACATGATACATAACATTAACAACTCATAAACTCACTTTGACAGGGACTTAACCACCGCTAATTAGCACGTTAAACTCAACATGTCCACTTTTTTTTCTTTTCTTTTTCTTTAAATGAAATTAAAATTAATAAAACTGACTCACCAGACAAACTTTAGTCGTAGCTCGCGAAGAACACAGTTGTCAACAGGTTTCTGAAGCTTTCTAAACAAACACGAAACAGGAAACACAACAGACCAAAATGTAAACATTTAAACTAACGGCTAACGGCTCGTGCTAACAAGATGGCTGCTAAGTCAAAGTCACTCACGTTTCTCTCCTCGACTCCGTGGCGGACAACAACTGGTTTTTAGTCTGACACACGGTGGAAATAAAGACTCCGCTTCCTGCTCCGACGACAACTTCGGAGAAAAAGCGATATATCCGGTTTTAAAGTTAGCATAGTTCACAACAACGTCTTCGCGGGTATTTCAGCTGTACGTCATACATAAAACTCACTTCCGCGGCGCACACAGTCCGGGCTTCTGATTGGTTACTGGTCTGACACGTGACCTCCCAATATCACACCATCTTCACCTGAATCTTGATTGGGGCATTTAACACAAGCAAATTCGCTTCATTTGCAGTGAAATAAAAGATTTCCACATTAATATGAATTACATACACAAGAGCTAATGGTAACTCTTTTTTATTTACTTGTTTATTTATTTATTCCCTTAAAAAAATAATTTGTAACCTAGGTTACACAGGGTTGAATCAACAGTCACTACATCACGTTGTGTCTAATTAGGATGTGCTTTAACAAATGAGCTACTGGGACATACTTCAGAATATATTTTATAAATATTCAATATTCAATATTTTTAATTTGATATGGACAGTAAGACAGACTCACAGTCTCTGTGTGATTTGTATTTTTCAAAGTGCACACTTCCACTGCCTTATTTCATAGATTACATATTAATTAAGGCGTTGATGATTACATTTGTTTTTTTATTCACTGGTATTTCATATCTATTAATTGGAAAGGAATGTGAATATAGTTTTATTTAACGCCAACAGGGGGTCTGGAAATTAAACAAGACAGATATTAAACCCATCTACAGGAGGAAACAAAGAGACTGAAGTTGGATGGGTTTAATGTTATTCTGTAGATCTTTATGTTTAAGCTTGTTTAGTCTCTTTACAGCAGCAACATGAATATTTCGGGCCCGTGTGGAGCTGTTTCCTGTTAGATTATAGTGAAGCAGAGCAGATATAGCTGTGTGCATTCAAGCCCAGTGGGCACCAGATTAATTCCATTACATAACATTTAGTCAGTGTTAAGTAGGCTCCAAGTAAAAATGAAGGCTTCACAGTAACCTAGAGCTTAAGCTGTCCAGGACTCAAAGACGTGTTATTAGATGATTAAAACAGGCCCTTTGAGTATTCTTTAATAATCTGAAACATTTAGTCACAGCAGAGGGGCTGGTTATTACCTGACACAGGAGTCCATACATGAGGGGATAAAGAGAGTAGGTTATTTTGATAACCACTTCCTCGTTGCCTGTTTATCCTTCAACAAATATTGACCAGGCTCAAGTTTTGTAGTCGTAATGCAACACGATGATGAAGTGAAATAAAAGGAGTCCTACTGTGCACTTCTACCTTCACCCACTTACTGCTACTAAAGAGGACAAGATCACATGTTCGATGCCTCACTACCCCATTGTGGGCAAAACAAACTTATGCATCGCATTAATGGGTCTTCTGTCTTAGCTAAATTAGCTCCTCAACTTCAGCCTAACCTTCTGATGGAGTGTGTGAATCAGTCGTCTCCTTCCATGTCATTTCATTTGCTAAATGTGAATCAGCAGCCTTCCCTCTGACCGACGCCATTGTCTCTGTCAGAATAAAAGCATAAAAAAAAACACTCATCATCATCATCATCATCACACAAATCAACAGCTTCATTTGGACAAAAACACGACACACAGCCACAACAGGGAGAATCATAATTAAAACCTCTTAATCAATGCTGCTCCACCAAAATAAAAGGTCGAACACTGTGAGTCAGTGTCAGTGTCTTTGTCAGGTGAAAACCTTGTGATTCCAATTCGAGCTGTTTTCTTGTTTTTGTGGGTGTTGAAGAGGCACTTATGTAATTTTACAAATGAATGCTTTTTATTGTTTTCTACTTTAATTAACAGTCACCTCCGCGTCTTCCCGATCCTGCAGCTGTTATCTTGTTATGACGCTCCCTCATGAAACCTAAAGTCGATAACATTTGTCAGGTTTTATGTCTCAGAATTAGATTTTTTTTCCAAACGGAGTAAAAGTGATGAGTTTGTCACTCCCCTGTTACTGTGTCATCTGGAGAGCTGACGACACCTCCAAGCTTCTTTTTTTTTCTCCTCCAGACAGAGAGGTGCTGACATCTCCAACTTTTGAGTGTCAAGTGACTCAGTGTTTAGAGGGTGGATGGAGGGAGGACTGGTGGAGCTGGATGGAGAGGAATGAAGGTGGGAGTGAGGGTTAATGGGGGGAGTCTAATGCCCTTTTACATTCCCAGATGGGGATTAGCAGTCACAAGTTTTCTGCCTGTTCCTGACCTGGCCTGGATTGTGAAGGCTGCTGCTGCTTCCTGGATCTTTAACACACACACACACACACAGTCAGTCAGTCAACCAACCACTAAACCTAAAATCTCTGTTCAGTTTTCTGCTCCCTCCCTAACACCACCTCATATGTCTGTATGTCTATAATGTATCTGCAGCAGGCAGCACACTGTACTAACCTACTGTACATCCTCTGGCACTTTCTGAACTGTTGATGCCCAAACAGTCGTTGACATTCTGACAGTACCAGGGCAAAATACAACCCCAGGCCTGCATGGATATTATGCAATAAGCAAAACTCAATTATATGAATCATATACAGTCAAAACAGCAGCTAATGGAGCCTGGACTATCTCAGTTTTGCTGCTAAAGCCGATCCACTGTGAGATAAAAGTTGATCTGTGGAGCGAGCTGTCAATCTATTCATTGGCAAACAGAACAACTGGGCACAATAATGTGGTTAATATTATATAATATTGATTTTTCTTTGCCTTTAATTTGAAAGGGAGAGTAGTAAGATCTGAGCCCATTGTAATGAGTGTTGAGCCTGAAAGGTTCATGCTTTTACCAGGTGAAGTACCAGGACTCGTTTTTACTATGATTATGGATAAAATAGAAATTGAGAATTTTTGTTTTTGTTGTGTTTTATGTTCAGTTGTGTTAAATATTGGGCAGGTAGCAGCACCTCATGTCTGTTCTTCTCTCAGTTTTGTAGACTCAGTCCTTGTTGCAGCAGCGATGAGGCCTTTTGCTGCATGTCGTCCCCCCTCTCTCTCTCCCTCCCTCTTTCTCTCTCTCTCTCTCCACTATCCTGTCAAAATAAAGGCGAAATGCCAGAAAAAATCACTTTTAAAAGAAAGAAAGAAAGAAAAAAACATTGTAAATTCAGTCAGGAGTGGTGATGGCACCACTTATGCAAGAGTTTCCTCCACAGACTCCATCACATTCTCCTTTATAATCGGCCTTGAAAGCATGACTGTGTTTGAAGATGAGGTTTAAACAGTGGACAGTAACCTGACCGGGATGTGTCAGTGTTTACCTCCGTCTCTCCAAACGTCCTCGAAACTGCAGTGAATATTTTTTTGCCTCGGAGCTGATTTTAGTTTTGAAGCTGCAGCAGACAATCCCAACAAACCCGTCCGTTGTTTTTCCGTCCGTTGCGTAACGATCTAATACATCGACTATGACTTTGATTATATGAAGGCGGGTGGTGTGGTTGTCGCTCATGCAGACCGGAGACAACTGTTGGAATGTGTCTCTGAGGTGGCGGAGGAATCCTGAAACACAAACACACACACACACACACACACACACACGTCATGTTCTTATTCCTCATGTTGAGCCGTCACACCGGCTGCATGAGGAAAGAGCAGAGGTTGAAAAATCCCTCCATTCCTGAAATTCCTCACAGCTGATGAAGTGCTGCTTATTTGCCTGAGATGGGATATTTTTGACTTTGTATTAACTTGATTTCCGCTCTGCTCTGTTCATTTTCAACTGTTAAATTTAACTCATCCTCATTCAGTCCTTCATTATTGTGTCTGACACACAAGCTGAGGAATGTCAGAGAAATGTTAGAAAGCATCCTGAGCAGAGAAACATGAAAACACAACTGATTATTATTTGTTGCATTCAGCTTGTCACTGACTGCTCTGCATGTGTATGTGTGTGTGTGTTTGTTTCCCAGGTTGCCGAGGCGACTGTGCGTCCATCATGCCGCTGTTCGGTAAATCCCACAAGAGCCCGGCGGACATCGTCAGGACCCTGAAGGAAAACTTGGCCATCCTAGTGAAGCAGGATAAGAAGACAGATAAGGTAGAGCAGGACAGTGTGTATCTGTTTGTTGGTGTGTGTGTGTGTGTGTGTGTGTGTAAATGCCTGGGTGTGCAGGGGCCCTTGGGTGACAGCCCTCTGCGAAATTAGAGCACAGAACAGCCTGGCCCTGTCATCTCCTGACACTTCACTGTCAAGACAGTGCACTCTCTTTCACACACACACACACACACACACACGAGCAGTACTTGCATCTTTCTCCTTCTTTCACAGCTCTTCCTTCATCTGTACTGTTTGTCACTCTCCTCCTCCTCCTCCTCCTCCTCCTCCTCCTCCTGCAGGCGTCTGAGGAGGTGTCTAAGTGCTTGGTGTCCATGAAGGAGATCTTGTACGGGAGCAACGATAAGGAGCCTCACACTGAGACTGTGGCCCAGCTCGCCCAGGAGCTGTACAACAGCGGGCTGCTGATATCGCTGGTAGAAAACCTGCAGGTCATAGACTTTGAGGTAAAGGAGAGAAGGTGACGTGGTTGTGCAGCATCATTGTGGGTGGAGCTTGATTGTATAATGTTGTGTGTGTGTGTGTGTTTGCAGGGGAAGAAGGATGTGTGTCAGATCTTCAACAACATCCTGAGGAGGCAGATCGGGACGAGGAGCCCCACTGTCGAATACTTCTGCTCCCACCAGGAGGTCCTCTTTATCCTGCTGAAAGGGTGAGTCACGCACACACACACACTCACACACAGACACACACACACACATCCCATACGCAGTCCAACAGCTTCCAACACTCTGCGTCTCTGCTCGCAGGTACGAGACGCCCCAGGTAGCGTTGAATTGTGGGATCATGCTGAGGGAGTGCATTCGCCACGAGCCGCTGGCCAAGGTCGTCCTTCACTCCGATCACTTCCACAGCTTCTTCAACTACGTGGAGATGTCCACCTTCGACATCGCCTCCGACGCCTTCGCCACCTTCAAGGTGCCTCGAGCGTTTGCTTCTATTCTAGTTAACGACATAACAGGAGCAGTTAAATCTAAACTACCTGCTTTATTGCTTTATTGATTTTATTTCCCCGTCTCCGTTCGCAGGATCTGCTGACGAGACACAAAGTGCTCGTGGCCGAATACCTCGAACAGAACTACGACGCCGTGAGTGGACCCGCCTCGCACGCAACACTGTAGCTCAGGAAACACACGATGGAGGAGGAGTGTAATATCTGCCACACAACCATTTTGAAGCAGTGTTACCAGGTGGAGCTGCTCAGTCTCTGACCACATCACAAACACACAAACACACACACGCCTCCCACGCAGGTCACGCAACGTCGACCACCGAACGCTATTTGGAAACATTAACATAAACAGTGTCACACACAGGTACACACAACGCACAACCAGATCAGGTGACAGCTCAATGGCCCGGTTGTGCATCCAGGAGAAAGTGTGTGTCATCACACACACACTGGTCGATTCAATCATGCAAATGTGTGGGAAGTGACAAATAAAGTTCGGACTAATACACTTCAGGTTCCAGGAAAAGTGAA
>OMNW01025648.1:0-11223 GCA_900303245.1 Selene dorsalis
AACTGATACACTTGCTGTGTGCACAAGAGCTTGAACGGGCAGAAGCTCCAAAGATAAACAGAAAATAAAAACAGGATATTTGAGGTCAAAACCTGTGTCCTGTGTCCTCATCCAAGCATTTAAATCCTGGTATATATTATCTTTTTATTAGCCACTTCTGGGTTGACAGACTTCACTCTGTTGTCAACAGGTTGCAAATGAATAAGAACTAACAACTTTTCAAAACCAGAAAAGACACTGAATTGCTATTGTCTACTACACAACTGCACTCCTATTCACAGATGCCGACACTCCTCTCACACATGAACCTCGGCTTGACCTGCCTGCGGAATGACACACACAAATGATCACAGCTCCATCACCTCTGCTTCATCACATCTCCGGACGCACACTCCTCCTCTGTGCTTCCTATTCACCTCTACCTCCCCTTTTTTCTCATTCATCTCCCTTCTTCCATGAACACGAAAAAAGAGAGGGAGCAAGAACAAGGGAGTGGCTTCAGGGGAGATCAAACGGAGTGTGTATATGCTTTACGTGTACGTACCAGCAGTCGAGTGTGTGCGAGCGTGTGTGTGAGGAGCAGTTAAAGAGTAACTCCTCCGAGCAGGTGTTCGGTCCTAATGACCTCAGCCTGCTTTCTATCAGCCCGCTAACAACTTCCTGCAGGGGCAGAGACGGGCAAGGTCAAACACAGCCTAGACAGAGAGACAGACATATCAAAAGGCAGAAGGCAAAAGAACAAGGGAGGGCATTTCAAGAGGGAAGTCAGTGTGAGGGAGAAAAACTATGAAATATGAGGAAGGTATCCGGGAGGGGAAAAAGGAGCAAGTAAAAATGCAGGAAGTCCATGTTCTCATCAAATTTGTGGTGAACATGACGGAAAGTTGTAAAAAAAAAAAGAAAAAGAAAAAGAAGGGGAGTCTTGCATTTCATAAGCTACAGATTTCAAGGCCTCTTCACGTCCAGGTTTTCATTACTTTTCCTCTCATCTGCAGAGCGCATGGCTCCAACCACAGCCATGAGGAAATATTGAGGCATCTATAAACAAAAGCAGCCTGATGTCTTATTTGGAGGTAGATGAAGGCTAAACACAAGGTGAGGTATGTCGAATGGCAGAACACGGCGTTGCACACCACAAATCAACATTTAATTGATGTGCACGAGTCTTCCTGTTTATTTGCTGGTGATGTCGAACCTTCAGTTGTTTGGCACAAAGACAAAAAAGACAGGGAGGTCTAGCTCCCCTTTAAGTTGATTTTTCAAGATGGTGGTGCATATGGTTAAGTCACTACAGGGCAATGAACAATGCCCCACTTCTGTGACTGCAAAGCCATCTGGGGACCACCAACCCCAGACTCTAAACTTGCAGGGCCCTAAAAAACATAATCTGTCCATCCAACAAAGTCACATTGTTTATTATATTTTGTGCTCAGATACTTGTAGTTCCTCTAATTTTGCAAGTTCATTATAATATAAAAAGTACACAAAATCAAAAATTCATTGAAATGTCTTAAAAACCAACTATATATAGCTCTAGATATGGATCTGCACAGTCTTGCACAGAGAGAAGTCTGTGTACAGACAGGCATGTTTTTGTTGTGTTCTTCTCTTTCATTCCTTTTCACTTAATCCCAGTTCAAACAGCAAGCTGAGGTTATGACCCGGGACTGCTGCACTTAAACACACAGATTCTCACACACACACACACAAATAAGACAGTTTGAGCACTGAAGCAAGTCCGTAGGAGTTTGGCATTCTCACTTGTCTGGAAATCTAATGTAGGGCCAGCATGCCCAGACCTCCCAGGTACGCACACACACATGGATCAACACATTCACGCATGCACGCACGCACACACGCATGCACGCCAACAGGTAAGGTAAAAGAAAAAAAAAAAATCAAGCATGCACCAACAAAAATACCGTCCCACCTATTCCAAACATTAACCAGAGAAATGCAGAGGCTGCAGTGCTGCATAACGTCCAAGCCAGACTAGATGGTGTCTGGATGAGTTAATATTTGGCTTGGCACCTACAGGGACTCGGAGCTTAGTCAGTCAGCTGAGACCTCCCCTTTCAGAGAGTCCATCACGTATCCTGACACTGCGTGAGTGTGTGTTTTAAAGTGCTGGACTCAGCCCTCTCTGTGACCTTTTGATTAAAGGTGATGTCTCTTTGAATTCCTGAAGCATGCCTTGGCTACGGTGTGAAAACCAGTGCTGTGGCTAAATTTGTCAACTTCCTTCAGCAAACAGAAGGTCATTGTTTTGACAGGGCGAACGAAAGCAGACAAAAAAGCCATAAATGCCTGCGTGTCCCAGCAGAGGCCTTGATAAGTCTGCTGCGATGTGAGCTAATGAAATGGTGCACACACACACTGGGCAGCTTCTTCTCAAACTGGGCACATGTTGCAGAGTGAGAAGCTATAGCTGACAGCACAGCAGACTCTCAGTGTTCAGAGCTAAACAAACCCTATAAAACTCCCTCCCCTCTCTCTCTCTCCCTGTCTCTTGCTCTCTCTCTACGTCCCTCTCCTTCTCTCTCTTTCTCCCTCCCACACATACACAAACACCAAACCTCAAAGTAGCCTGAATCACAATGACTGCAGCAACAGATGGCTGTCAACTCAGCCCCTCCACCTTCCCAGTTCCTTGTACCACATCCTCTGGCCCAGCTGTCACTTGGGGCCCCTGGTTGAGGGGGCTCTGACGCCAACCTCCCCTGAACTGGGGACAGCTGCTGCGGGAAGCCAGCGCAGGGGGGCAAAAGCTTGCACTGCACACTACAAACCTCTCTCTGTCTCCATAAGTCCTCTTCCTGTTCACACTATCTGTGTCTCATCCCTCCCATCAGACTTATCCAGTTTCACTTTTACAACCTCCCACTCATTCTGTCTCTTTTCTCTCACTACTCACCATCGCTCATCCTCCACTTGAATTCCTATTGACTGGAATTTGGACTGCTCCTCTATGGGCCCGCCTTCCTCTGGGTCTACCTAAGAGGAGGGAAGATACTATCAAAAAGCATGTCAGGGTTTTTACTTTCAGGGCTTTGACAGCGATAACATGCACATCCACAAACCTGGATCCCTATGGAGAGGCACTTGCGGAGCGCTTCCCTCTGCGCCTTGCTGTCTGCGGAGACGTGTGCGACGGCAGAGGTGGTGGCGGTGGCAGTGATGGTGATGGTGCTGTTGGTGACATGCTGGCTGGCCGGGCCGTGCACCTGAGCGTTAGCCGCCTCTATGGCCGCTGTCAGGGCCTTCATGCTGTCGATGCTCTCCGTGGAGTTGGACAGGCCCGGCTGGGAGCTGATGCCCGTCCGCTGGCCAGAGCCGCCGTCCATATAAGCATCCTGGGCAGACTCTGTGCTGCTTTGGGCTGTGATGGATATGAAGGGTTTGGATGGGGTGGTGCGTGGTGGGACTGGGGGAGGTGTCTTCTTGTAGGTGGTGATGCATGATGACACTGTTGAAGCAGAGAGAAAAAAAAACTAATTATTAGACTATTTTAATCTATAAATGCGTACAACATGAATCACAATACTTCACTGATCTCCAGGGGGGAAACTTGGTTATATTTATAGTTGCGCCCTCAGCAAAGAATAGAGAAAAAGAAGATAAGAGCAATAAAGATAATAGTAATAATAAAGAAATATTAAAGCTTTTACACTGTTTTATACAAATAAGAAATAGAAATATATAAGAGTATCAATTCACACTTGTCTGACATGTCAGAACTTCAGTTAGTATAATTTAGACAAATATATATACACGTTAGAGAAATTATAAAGTGAGGTAATGTTTGCTGACCGAGGTGAAATAACTTCGAGAACAAGAGAACCTGAGGGACAGGTTGTAAAGTTAGACGGCAACAGACAGGAATAACTTCCTGCTCAGAGGTGCATCGTGTGGGAACTTTGCACTGAAAGTGCTCCTGTGCTTGACCAGCACTCTCTAATCATATCAGTGGAATGGGCATCTAAAGCAAGTTGGTGAAATGAAAGGTGCAACTGAGACGGGTAATGGAGGATGCGGTGTTTCAGCTTAATTAAGCCCCAAGTCAAGATACCTCGCTTTGTGCTGCTTTGATGGCCCATTTAAATAAAGCTTCATGGAAGTGCAAACACTAGCTCTAAAACCTTTATGTGATCCTTTCTAGCAGTGTTGGTTGATGCAGCTATAAATCATCATCACAGCAAAGTAAGAGAAAGTAACATAAACGAGATAATAAGTAATGTAAAATAACAATATCACAATCTGAACAGCAGATATGCTGTGGTAGCTATTTGCGAATGAACATATGGAAAAACAGAATCTATTTCTATTCTGCAATGCAACATTGACAAATATGCTGTCACCACGATGGCTCTGGTGACAGTTAACACCCCGACAGTTTACACAGAGGTCTTAGGTCCTTGTGTTCAAGTCAAAATGGACAGTTGATTGGGGCCAACTTTAACAAACCAGAGCCTCGTCCAGTAATAGGATTAGTATGTCAGCCACTTGACCCACTGATCTACATGGTTAAGCCCTCTGCGTACTTACTGTACACATTGAGGGGAATTTGATGGTGCCAAATATAGCCCTTGCTGTTGTTTGCATGCATGGCTGGGTCGTTGTTCAGTAGCACAGTTGCAATTTAAGTGATATTTACAGTAAAGTGCGGTTGTTAAATGATATGGGAGGAGGCAGCTGGAACTCTCAGGACAGTCTCAAGTCTTTGTGTAAAATCCAAGCAAATAGATGATACTTTAAAAGCATCACAGTGCTGCTCAGTAACACTCTCCCTCTGTCTGTTCTCTCCCGTTCTCAGGTTACAGCTACGGGTTCTGCACAGACAATGGAGCCTCTCACACAAGCTGAGTCTGTAAGTCTGTAACATACCAACATAGAAAAAAAACCAAAAAAACACAACAGAGCCGTCTAAAGAAAGACAACATCAGCCACCTCCTAACTACGTTATGCCTTGGAATCTCCTTCCTGGCCTGGTGCTATCGTCAAAACTAGGTCGCCCTCACTGTGCTGTGCAGTAAAACTAGGACAGCGGGTTTCCTGGATCCCTTTAATCCCTTCAAAAGACAAACATCCTACCGTGGCGAGATCGCTGCTCAGTGTGCAGCAGACAACTGTTGCCAGCCACACCCAGCATGAGCAGCCATGGCTAAAACTATTAGAGCGGGATGTTGTTTGCTTTGTGTCTTGCCATCTCGCTGACAGCTACAGAGAGGCCCTAACATATTGGAGGTGGACTGAGGGCTGACTTCATCCTCTTGGTTTGTCAGAGTCATCCGCCGCCTCTCTCCATCCGTCCTCCCACCTCGCTCCTGCCTCGCCCGCAGTGATTGGATGATCCCCGTCGAGAATTCAGTCAGGTTTTGACAAGCTGGAAAGTCCTCAGACCGGATGAGTGCTGCAGTGAGATGAGATCACAGCTGCTAATATGAGTGTCTTTGATGGCGGCGTAACGAACCACAACAAAGACAAAAAGAAGTGCCTTACTGTATTTCCCTCTGCAGCTAAATGTTACGACTTTTGAGAGATACTGTGTGTGTTGGAATTACTGCCAGAGCCACATTATGGGGAATTATTGGAGCACTACTCTCTCGACTTTTAGACAGATGTCTAGTGAATATGAAAGTCATCCAGGGCTAATCTTCACAAAGGTCACCCAGTACGGCCCCACAAGAGTACAAAAAAAAACAGTGAACACACACATGCACTCACACAGAGGAAGAGGGCGAGGTCTTGCCCCTATCATCCGTGGAGGTTCAAAGGATAGAATGTCAGCCCCTTTCAGAGCTTCTATCCCCTGAAGTCATCTAAAAGTCACACTTGTGTGTACACATATGTGTGTGTGCGTGCGCTCCTCTTCATCCGATCGATAAAGTGCTGTATGAAAAAGGAAACAGCGCGCCGCGTCCCACCTAGCTGTCACAGCCAGAGCCAGACGGGCCAGGGAATGACAGGGGTCTTGAATGCCGAGACGGGTTAAGTAAACACACTCAAGAGTCAGAACATGCCCACGCACACACAAGCTTGTAGAGGCATAAAAATAACACTGACACAACCCAGCTTAACGTTTCAACCTCTCCACATCAAGGGAGGCCACAGACTTCCTGCCACTGATATACTCTCCATCCATGGGGAGCTGTTGTCAGAAATGACCTGACCCATACCCTGTAACTTCTATGCAAGGGTGCAAAGTGCCCTGTGTTAGAAATACTCCAAGAGAATCCTCTAATCCTTGCCTGTCTGACAACAGTGAAGGGAAGGCATCTGCCCGAAACAACTGTCCTGATAAGACGAGGGCCGAGTTTCTAGTTTTCACACAAACGATAAGAAAATAGTTTTATCCTCCTACAGCCGTGAAAATGTTAGACAATGCTGCTGCTGCCCTGTACCTCACAGACACACACACTGACACACACGCACGCACGCAGTCAAGGACAGAGTGAAGCAGGAATGTGATTTAGGATTCCTTTAGACCCCTAAGAAGGAATGTGGAAAACTCTCTTCACCAGCCACAGATAAACACTGTACACCACACAAAGAAAAAAAGTTTCTCTGCTACTTTATAATATCAAGTTAATGCAACTTTGATCACAGAATGAGACAACACACATATTCTCTTGTGTGGGAGTGGAGCTGTGGAATTTCATCTCCCTTTCCTTCACAGAGGTAGGTGCAGCCTGCTGAGAGTATTGTCATCCCAAAGAAGAGAGGAGTTTGTGAATGACAAAACTCCAGTGGGTCTCTGCCAAATCCCTCTTTTGACAAATGCTTCAAAAGTCCCTTGCCGACAAGTTGGTGTGAATAGCCGTTCTTCTTGGCAGAGCACTCCCCCTTGATAATATCAAAAAGCCCTCTTCCCTCCTCTGAGGCAAGGCAAAGTCTCATTCATTTCTTCAGCATTCAGAACATAAACAGATTTGCTTAGCCATCTATATTTTGGGGCCCTGGGCTGATCACCGTGTCCCATTTTTATGTCTGCATAGGTGTGTGCTGTTCCTTTTATTTGATCACTGTGTTCATGTTACTCGACAGATTGAAGGCAGGCGGCTGCCTTGTAATCTCCAATCTGTGTATCTGTGTGATAGGCCACTTCAAAGAGCAGACGGTTTGGTTTAAGAGGCTAGCTAACAGGAACGGGCTCCCCCGCGCGGGGGCCAAGGGCAAATCCACCACCATCCAAACAAATCCAAAGGGCAGGAAAGGGGGCGGTCGGTATGGGGGAACATTGACAGCTGAGCCCAGCTGCGTTGTGTTTGGGATGAGGGTCTGCCAGAGGGGAGAGGGCAGAGCATAGTGAACAGGCAAGAAGAGCTGAACGAGACCGAGGAGGAGGGTAAATCAGAGTTACTGCCTGGCCCCGTCTGCTCGCTCTCTGTCCATTTGTCCGTCTCTCTCCCTCTCTCTGTATCATACACACACACAAGCACAGAGAACCAGCTGGGGTCCTTTGTGATTGCATCACCATGGCGACACATAGCAACATGAAGTTTGCTGGGAGGCTTGGCATTTTACCAGCGGTGGGCAGGGGGGGAGCTTCTGTTGGCCATTTGTTTACCTTGACAGGGTACACTGCAGCTGCACTGACACTCACCTAAACACCAGCCAACAAGAAAACACAGCGGGAATAATGGGTCGCAGTTGTATGAGAAAAAAGAAAAGGGGAAAAAAAAAAAAAACAGGCTCTGTGCTCAGGGAGAACAAGTGAGTGGTGCTGTGTTGCAAATGAATATCTAATAATGTTTCTAGCCCTGAAGCAACAGCTTTGTGTGGGTGAATGCTGAACTCTACCAACCAGTTTGTCTTGGATCCCTGTCAAAAGGCTTGTCACTGGGTTTCTAGGACAAAGTCATGAGATGACAACAACTTTAACATTTCACACCGTGTGACACGTGCACTGTTCTTGGGAACAATCTAACAATACAAGACACATCCTCCAACAAACACTTAGCGTGGCCTCCTATACAGGTCATTTAAGTTACTGTAAAAACAATATGAGGACAAGTTAGAAAAGACCTTGAGTTTCTAAATGTTTTCAAGTGTTAAACTGACCTAAGATAGCAGATTTGTTGCTTCTCACTTATCTCTGTTGATCAGCTAATGTGGCAGACACAACAAGCCCTGCATACACCACGTACAAAAAGTCCTCTGACGGCCCTCTGAATCACCTGAAAATCCCACAGAAACCCTGCTGTCACTCTGCAACCCTCAACCACAAGAGGTCAGAGGTCACCAGAGAGGGTTTCTGCTCTCCAGATGCCTGAACTCTCTCAGACACAATAGCTCACTGTGTGCGCCTGCGTGTGTAAATGTGCAAAAGAGGGGAAGGTGGCAGCGTGTGAGTGCCTTTCGAACGAGGTATATTTAGCATGTGTGAGTGCTTTTTGGTGCGGGACTTTTCAGTGCAAATGGTGCCAGAGTTGTAAACATCCTGCACTAATTGCCGCATTTAAATTGATTTCTTGTCTTGGGTTAAACATATGCGTGCATATCAGTACAAAACATTTGTTAAATATGTCCCCAGGCCAACAGTGCTATCAACAAAGCTGTGTGCTCAGTGTGGCCCTTTTGACAGAAACCCATGTCAACAGTGGGTAACTGCTCTGGCAGGCCAGCGTCTCCTGAATCACTAGATAAGAGTGTGTTTACAACTGTCAGCCACCGCTAAATCTGGCAGGCAGCTGCTCCCTGTTAGGCAATAGATTCACTTCACTTAACCCACTTTCCTGTGTTCCAAGTTCAAATAGAGAGCCTGGTTACCTGTTTTATGGCCCGACACTCTCCCAGACCTGTCAGTCAGTGACAGGCAGGGAGAGACATGCTGAGAGCAACAAATGAAAGAGGTGGGGAATTAAAAAAATCAAAAGTTCATAATCAAAAGTCTTTTTGGTGCTCACCTAAGGTTCAGTATTCTCTCTACCTTGGGCATCAAGCGTTCTGAGCTTTAACTACAGGGTTGAGGAGTGACATCACTTTTAAAATATGCAACTGATTGTTTTATATTTCACTGAAATATTAAAAGTAACTACATTTATTTTAAAAACTGTGTAATTACTATCATCAACAGTACAAATACCACTTAGATGAGACATATTGCAGGTGTAATTATCCAGGATTTGGTATAACTATATAATCCCAAAGTTCCCCTCAGTACAGTACTGTAGCATGTGGGCTAATCTCCTGAAGACTTTTCTTACATGAAGGGGGTTTTCTCATTAGACCTGCCCTGTGACGGCTCCAGGCCGTTTCCATTGTTCTCCACTGCTCCTTGGCAAGGGCTTTACCCTGACTAGTCCACAACCACATGAAGAGACAAATCAGTCTTTTGTTTCTGTCCAAAAGACCTGCCTGCAGGGGGTTGAAAAAGAGCATAGTCACTCAACATAAGAGGAGAGGGGATAGCGATAAAGTAAGAATAATTGGAAAGAAAAGAGAGTAAAGGAGGAGAGAAAAGAGGAGATGGGGCAGGGGATAAGTTTTCTGTGCTGTTTCCTTCACTTTCTGTACATTCCATCTGCTTCGTGGGGCATAAACCTGAGTATTAGCCCTAACGCTAAAGCTAACACACCCACACATGTCACGCATGCTTTCACTGGACTCATTTCCCACAGTATTGCTCACCGACAGACTGGGACTATAAGAGTAGACTGGCTCACTGTGCGGAATGACACATTGCATGTGCCGGCAATGACAGCATAGCGGACTGTAACAAGTCGTGGCATTCCTAAAAACAGAATCATATAGCTGGAAGAGATCAGTCAGTCATTAATTGAAACTGGATTTGTGATTGAGCAGTGAGTGGGTCCAAATAAATCTCTGAACTATAAAACTTAAAGTCAAGCTCACTGAGATAAAGAGAGTGTGAAAGAAGGAGAAGGGACAGGCTCTTCATGGTGGCATTTTGCGTTGCTAAGTGGATAATACAGGCCACTTAGTCCAGTGTCTGGTAAACTAAAAATACCCACAACAACACAGCAATGTTGCCACCACACTGTATCCAAGTGTTTAAACACGGCCCCCTGATAAAACATGACAGACTGTCCACAAGAACTGAAGGTCTGTGGAGTTACAGCCAGTACAGGAAAACATAACCACAAGCCTGGGGAGTAATGGACACTGGGACAAAATAGCAAACACACAGCCAGACGGATGAAAAGACAAAAGACGTAGACACACACACACACACGAGAACCAGCCTTAACTGAGAGGGTTGAAACACAATGCCGATGTCATGTCATCGCGTGAAGGATCATTGCTTGCTGCAGCTGCTATTTACATATAAATGCAGCAGAATGTGGTCAAAAGTTCACTTCTTCTTTTCATTGCTACAAACTCTCTGGGGATTAACTCCAAAAGTCATAACTTGATTCATGAAATGACTGGGCACAAAAAGTACCAGAAAAGCTGGATGGCAGATTTTTTATTTTTTTTATTTTTTGCGAGCGTTCTGAGTTTACTCTTCCAGGAATGCTGTGAAACATCAGCGGCGGGTGTTGTTACACAGCGCTGCATTCCTTCACTCTTTCCCCCCTGTTTGACGTTCTTTGTCCTGACCACTTGCACATGGAGGGGGAAAGGAGACACTGGTGGTTTAATCCACCGCCAGAAGCATGCTAAAGCCATCTGGGCCCAAAACCAAACGTCAGGCCTTCTGCGTCTCCTATATAAGAGGAGGGAAGGGGCAGGCGGGGGAGGATAGATGGAGAGAGGGAGATGGAAAAGTTAAGAGAGAGAGAGAGGGGAAAATGAGAAAAAAGCGGGGGGTGGGTGGACAGAAAGGTAGGAGGTACAACAGGGGGCTAAGGGGGATTTGGAACAAGAACCAGGCTACACTGACGCCTACTGTCTTTTGTGGTTTCCAGTCCTGACCCTCTGACCCTATACATCCTGTCGAAGGAGAGGAGGGGGGTGGAGGGAAAGAAAGACGAGATGGCAGCTATAGGCACTGGCACTGTGTGTGTCCAAAGTTGTGGGCAGAGTGGATTAGGATAAATGTAAATATATCTGAGAAGAAGATCTAGATCCTCTATCTGTCTCTCAGGTGTGATTTTTCACACCCTCTTCCCTCTCTTCCTGTGTGTTTACATCCACTCCCTGCAGAATCTTGTGGGGGAGAAACAATGGTCTCTCCTACATTCCCACTCTCCTGCCGAGAGCACTCGTCTGTCTCCTGCATTCCTTTCCCCATTCATCTCTTTCTCTCTCTCCCCTCCT
>OMNW01025649.1:0-10710 GCA_900303245.1 Selene dorsalis
TCAAAGGCTGTTATTTTAATCTGTCCAGCCTCGGAGATTAGCGCGCCACATTGTTTTAATTGTTTTAACGGGAGGGAATGAAACCCTCGCTTATAGGGGGATCCTTGGCATAAATCTCTCAAGTTCAATAGTTTCAAAAACTTGAGCCCCCTGCGGCCCCCCTCTCTTCCCTCATCCCACCTAATCCCGGCTAATACCTTTCTTTCTATTGGCTAATGGCTGAGGGGAGCCTGGGTAAATGCTTCTTAAATAGTCGTGGGTGAGAATGGTTTCGGAGAATCAGATCCACGCCACGACAAAGAGCGCTGCTGCGCGAGGACATCAGGCCCAAACCGGGACTACTACTTTATAGGAAGTATAGGAGCCACCGGACTGAGACTCACCGGGTCGACCGCCGTGCGTAAAAGCGCATCTGGATCTCACAGTTCTGCTCGGGATCCGGGTCTCAGGTAAACAGTGAGGGAGGGGGGCAAATCCTGCGATGTTGTTTGTTACGGTGCATAACAAAGATCCATAAGTTTCAAGAGTTAAAAATGCTTCTGTGAAGTTTTAAAACTGTCTACAAGTTGTGGGTAAGTTTGGTTAAAAGTACATATATTGTTTTTTACTTATTATTTTACTCCCCCCCACCCAGGACAATCTTTAGCAAGTCACTCAGACCTTTTTATTAATTTATAAAACGAAACCTTACAGTCTGAACAGTGATAAAGTGGACATTTAATGAAAAGAGACAATAATAAATGTAGTTTATTTTCCTTCTTTATAGCCTACAGTTGATACAGTCTCCAGTAATTAGCCTGCTGCTTTGTCCCCCAGTGAAAGGAGCTGATTGAAAGTGTATTTAGAAATGTTCAGACAGACACGTAGAGACTTTGTCAAAGGTTTGAGTGGAGAGGCCTCAGTATGACTCCAATGATAATCAATATTCAGTCAGTTAGACACATTTCTCTCTGTTTCCTCAGATTCACTATGAACTCCTTGAATTTCTGCGGGACATCCAGTGGTGGTGGTGGTGGTGGTGTCTACCCCCTCCACGGTGTCAACTCCATGCTGTTCGACCTGCACCACCAGATGGCGGAGCAGTACCACGTTTACTCCGCTGCAGCCCCCACGGTGCACACCCTGTCTGTGGCTGAGAAACTGGCAGGTGAGTGATCAGAGGGTTGGAGGTTCACTCACACTCAGGAGGTCTGTTACATGCAGATTGTAACTGATCATTGTTACCTAATATTACCTGACAATTACATTTACTTACATTTTAGTGTCAAACTTTTTACTTGTGGTGCAAAATAATCTCTTGTCTCTCTCTAACTCTTGGGATCCAAACACTTTAGTATGATTGGGGTCAGTTTACAACCTGAATTAACAGGTTTTGAATCTGAATGCTTTTTCCTTTCATTTTTGCATCATCACAGTTTTGCCTCTCTGCCTCCTCTCTTTGACATTTGGAGCCCTGCACTGATAAAATGGCGAAACACAAATGTTTTAATACTATTTCTATGACACATGTGATCATTCATACATCACTGCCTCCCTGCAACACAGAAAAAACAAACACAGATAAGTAGATGAGAGTAACAGATGACTCAGGTTACTCCTCAGATGCAGTTTACATATCGTCTTTTACTTTGTCTGTTCCACCAGAACTGATCCTGGAAGCTCGCTACGGGAACCAGCAGAAGCAGCGCCGCAGCCGCACGGCGTTCACCGTGTCCCAGCTGCAGGCTCTGGAAAAAGCTTTCCAACAGACCCAGTACCCGGACGTCGGCATGAGAGAAAGGCTGGCTGTTTGCATCAACCTGCCCGAGGCTCGTATTCAGGTGAGAGAACATCCCACCCAGCTCCTGACCGGACAAACCTGAAACCAACACTGTGTGATGGAGAGCATCATTAGTGGTTACACACACACACACAAACAGCTGGGGAGCACAAATACAACCCTGCTGCTTTTACCTTTTGATATTAATATAAATTCTCAGTCATGTAACTTTAATGAGACGAAAAAGGAAAGTGTATATGGGAGAAATATTTCTTATTTGCAGCGATACTACAGCACAGAAAATCTATAGACACATGTGTATGTGTGTGTGTGTTTCCTACTGTCTTATGATGTTATGATGTCTTATGACTCTTAATCTTTGAATATAGACGTTTTCTTTTTATTCAGTCTAAGTTTAAGGCCAGATTAAGGTCCATTTCCTGAGCAGTTTACTCTCCCTCCTCCAGGTGTGGTTCAAGAACAGGAGGGCTAAGTTTCGTAAAGGTCAGAAGTGCCCCCCGCTCTCCAGAGACAACAGTCTGGATGAGACGCCACATTGCAGGAAGGTGGGACAGGAGGACGTCAGGACTGAGGACAAACAGGATGTCATCACATCATGCACTGACAGCAGCATCCCTCCATCTCTTCCTCCTCCTCCTCCTCCTCCTCCTCCTCGTGTGGATGACAGTAGGGATGTTTGCCCTCCCCTCGCCCTCTCAGACTCTCATCGTATCTCACGGTGCCCCTTTAAACTGCACTCTCCTCCACTTTTTCCCGTCATGACGGCGGAGCGCTACAGCCGCCCACCTCACCACCAGCCTGTCGTAGGAGTGCTGTCTGCTGAGCTCGCCCTCCCCCCGATGTTCTGGCCCATCGTGCAGCAACACAGCTCCGCCCTGGGGGTTCCTCCATCACTGGTGACTAAAAACTGTAGCCTCTCCCTTCAGACTGCTTGTTCCTCTAAAGCTGTGCCTCACCCTCACCTGGGGCTCTAACTGATGCGGACTTGTATATCTGACACACGGACGCAGATGTTTCCCCTTTCCCCCCCTGAAGAAACCTTGTGTGGGAGAGGACAGGACAGGATGGTAGAGACACACCTGCTGCGTTGTGCCTACAGGCTGTGAAGTTTTACTTAGCAAGTTTTCTTAAATGCTTATCCAAACTGTAGGCACGAGGCACGAGCTGCACAGTAGCAGTGGTTGAAGGGCATGTAAAGCTGTACAGTCACATACTTTCTGAGTTTCTTTTTAGACGACAAACTTTAATTTTGATCTGCTTCAAGAAACATCTAGAGGATGGTTTTAGTTTTGACACTGGTGTGAATTTGCTTGAGAGAGGCCGTTGTTAATTTTATCATGTTTGGGTTGAAGAAGACGACACTTCAAGACAGTGTTGTCTCCTCCAGCATCATTTAGCTGGTTACAGTGCATGGTGGAAAAAATATGGTATGCATTCAAGAAAAGCTCCGTACTGCAACAAAGCACTGCAACATAGAAATGTGAAATAAAATGATATGTTGCTGAATCCTCTCATGTTGTTTTTATACCTCAACACTGGAGACAGTCGGAGTTGTCTGTCTCATTCTTGTGGACACGATTCTTGACATTCACTCTGACTCAAGGATGAACTGATTAAATTTTGGTGTTCAAAGGTCAAAAGTCAAAACTTAAAGGTAGGCTACTTCAACATCACAGAAGACTGCGAAAAGCAGTAAATAGTCATGTTTCAGACGTTTTACTGAAACAAGTGATTTATTTATTTAACTATTTGTTGCCTTTTGCACTTTGTAACCATTGAAGCCACAGGCAAACTTCATTCATTCATTCACTTTCTATACCACTTATCCTCAGCTGACTTAGGGGCGAGAGGCGGGATACACACTGGACAGGTCACCAGTCTATCTCAGGGCAAACATATACAGACAAACAACCATTCACACCTATGGGCAATTTAGAGTCCTGGCAAACTCCTTATCAGTTAATTCTTTTCACGCGACTTGCTGTTTAATTGTAAAAATTAATTTCACTGACATTATCACAGCGATGTAGGTGATGGGAAAGATGAACAAAACTTGAATAGTTGTTGAATAAATCTGTTTTATATTCCACAGCATGGTTTCAGTTACGTTATGACAACATACAATATTTGTTTCAGCAACAAACTTTAATTTCTCAAAATATGAAAGGCAGAATAGTGAAAACAACAGTACTGGTATGAAACATTGTGTAACATGAAGAAGTCCATGTTTGAGACCATGTTTAGGGCAGGAATCCTCTATTTCATGTTAAGTTACACACAGATCCTCCTGTTTGTTGACGTGTCAATGCTTTCACTGCATCTCAATTTCATTTGTGTAAGAAGTGCAACTTTCATCAAACAAGTGGTTCAGTCTGGGGGGCTGGAGAAGAAACTGATGGCGCGAGCGAGCATACGCAGGTTTTATTCGCCAAACCAGTTGCGTCAGTTTTGGAGCGTAGCGCAGTGACGCTGTGTCCTGGTGTCGGGAGGCTTAAAGAGACAACAGCGAAATCATAGCAACTTGGGGGGACAAGAGAAACGGAATGAGAAAGATACCCACGTCCGCAAAACCATGTCTTGGGCTGCGTCTCGATAGCTAATGTCTAAAGGTAACACACTTGACTTCGTTGCTAGAGATTCAGTCGACAGCCATTGTTTTTTTTTAACAAGACATCGTCTCGTCGTATATTGACGTTCACACTGGTGTTTCGTTAGCTGGCTTGCTAAGTGGCTAACTACCGTGCTAAGCGGTAAGAGAGCCCCGGCTGCGGTTGCTGAGCAGTCGGCTGGGGTAGGATTAAGGAGTTGCCCGGCTGGTAGTCAGGTTAACAAATGCAGCTGAAACCTGAATTTAAGAACATCACATACAGGTGAAACAAATAATAATTTCTATTTTAACGTTACTCTACTCGTTAGCATCCGTAACAACGTCGCTGGGGTCGTTGTTATTAAGCATTTACTAACTAACTAACCAAGCTAGCACAGGGGATGTCAATCAATGAATATTTTATACTCTGTCCTGCTACGTCTTGTTCACTTTGCATTTATAGTTACTTCACTACTAGTTATCTGGCTTGTGTCGTTAGCAGACTGGAGACACCGTTGCATCAGTTTTTATATCAGAGACGTTGGGGCCGAGATGAGCGGTGTTTTTGGTGGAGGTGCTAACCAGGTTAGCTGTGTGACATGTCGACTTAACTAAAAACGTGAAAGTAAAGCTCTACTTTAGATTACTTTGCCGTCTTTGCTGTATGAATATAAGGCAAGTGATTTGTTCAACGGAAGCGATTTGGAGACGATTGGACGATATGAAGATGATTTGAGCTGGCTAACCCTAACGCCAGGATAGCCTGAGAGAGTATTTGGCCTTGTCCGTCTTACGTTACCGTGTGGTTGTCTGATCACAGTTATCGGCGGGGTTTGCTTGTAGGGTTGTTGTTTTTTTTCATACCCCGTCTTGTTTCAGAAAACAAACTTGGTGCATAGAAAGAAATCAGGTATTTTAGATCAGCCGAAACTGTCGCTTCATGACAGCTGCCAGCCACTGCTCGATAGCCAGTTAGCCATTAGCTATCATTAACATAAACCTGTAAAGGCAAGTAGTTTTGCACTTCAAGCGAATAAAATATGGCAATCTGTCCTTTGTACTGTTGCTTTGTGTCATTTGGACGCCTTTTGGTTGTTGTTGGATTCATATTTGTTCACTGGAAATCGCTTTACGTCGTGTTAGTGCAAGCTAGCTGTACAGACGATAATTGTAGCAAGCTGTCGTTAGAGCCACTGTCTGCCCCAAAGCTGAGCTTTAACCACATATCATTCATTGTGTTTTTTTTTTGTCTATGTATTTTTGAAGGCGACTTCAGTACTTGGATCATATTGCTAACCAAAAATGTCTTTGTAACCTTGTTAGTTGCACCCAACAGCTGACACGAAAACAATACACAACTTCCTGAAATGAGTCAGGTTAGACATATGGCCAACATGATCAGACAAACAGAGACCAACACTTGCTTTGATCTTTGTTGGTTCATAGTCACGGAGTCGGGTTCAAAAGTCTTTCCAGTTCACGTGTATGGGAAAGTGATCTTAGACTTTAGGACCCTATACTATAAACGTAAATATGAGCATACTTTTTGTTTCTTGACTGCGCTAGCAAGTATTTTACGTGTCTGATCGTGAGAGGAGAAGTTATTGGCGATAGTGTGCAGACATTTTAGTCGTTGTTTTGACCATTTGCACCGGACTTGTTGTAATAGCTTCTAGCCACCTTATCTGTACCTCTAATCTTATGACCAACGAGTCTGGTTTCTGAAGATGTACATTATAGCTATGTGGCAAGGAAGACATGACTGTGTAATGATTGACTACTTACCTGGCTTTAAAATGGGCCTTGTCTCAGGCTTCACTGCTGTTGTCAGTACACAGACATTGACATTATATATATATAGGGGTTTTTAGGTTGTTTAGATGTTGTTTATTTGCATCTATTCATCAAATAGTCTCAGGTTTCACCAACTGTAATTTCAATGTAGATTTACCTCCCCCAGGAAAATACAATATCCTCCAGTATTTGCAGAATAAATGTGCAGAACAGATTAAAGTCACGGGGGTATTGAATGAATTTTAAAAAGTATGTATAATAATGCTCAGCCATTATCAGCTTACCTGTGTCTGATAATACTGTATTTTAGTGCGATGAAGGTTATAGTACTTAATTAGTCTGTAGGATACAGCTGAGTTAGCTGTAGACCAGACTGTGACCAAATCCTTCCAATAATATGTTTCCCAATGATGCAAATGTTGTGATGAGATGAGGCATTACAGCAGACATTGATCCATGTAAGTGCCTTTCCATAAGAAAGAGTAGCTGCCCATTGGTAGTGCTTGCATTACCTGCTCTCTTCAGAACCACCAACATCTTAGATCATGGACATGAGGGAGTTGAGAGAGCTGCTCTGGACAGAGATGTCTGCCTTTAATTGTTCTCAAAAAGCTGCACAGAGATGGTGCAATTACACTGTCAGTGAAAACTGAAATTAGCTTGTGGCTGATGTTGTTTGTGTCGTATGTTGCTTCTATAATGGTGTACATTGCTATCTTGTCACTTTTTTTTTGCCTGATAACTTTTCACACCATTGAGCAGCTTTGTAAAGATGAAGAAATGCGTTCTGTTTTATTTATCTTTAATGCTAGCCTCTACAGATCAATTTCTCTTATCTGGCACACCTGTGAAAGCTGTTGAAGAATGAGCTCGAAACTTGTCTCAGTCTTTCACATTATTAGTAAAAACGAGTCTCTTATATTCAAATGGAAGTTTGTTATTTACAAAATCACCATAAGGTGTTGTGTTTTGGCCTTTCAAAACTATGTTTAATTGTAAAATAGATCTTTTCTCTGATGTCTGAGGTCCACTGAGGAATATTTCTGCTCATATTGATTACTTTATTGAATTTGCCTTGGACCGGTCTGGAGCAAGATCCCATTTCAGCTGTAGTAAGGAATGGCCACGGTAGACATAATTTGATCTGCAAGTAAAGAGTTTTAAGTTTTTTTCCCTGAATAATGCATATATAGTATTTGACATTGCATTTCATTGTGAGTGTATAATGGGATAGCCACTGGAGTGGTAATCTCACTTAAAATTAGTAAACATGATGCACATAAAGAGCGTTTTTATAGTTTTTTAAAATGGTCCGATAAGCCACAAGATATTATAAACTTAAGTTATAATTGAGGTTAGTCTACCAGTTTTAGTATGACGTATGACTTGCACTTCACCTAAAACGTGGCAGCATAACCTATGGTTTGATTTCTGTCTGTTTTTACTCCTGCAGGTATCCAGTACATCAGACCCATCCGTTACCCGTCTCTGTCATTGGTGTTTTCTCTAAACTCTGGGTTGCCTCGTCTGCTGTGGCCCTGCAACATGGAGTCTGTCCACTGTATCACTGAAGGCTGACCAGAAGGAATGAGGCACTCCAGGAGATGTTCCCAAGTGGCCTTGTGGATGCAGTAGCTGGCTTTTGGAGTACCTTTTTATGACTAGTATTGTATGTGTGTCTGTGGGCACATCCTAGCACAACCTGCCTATTCCTCAGGCAGGGACATGCTACTCTGAGACTGAAGCTGGAGAAACATACAAGAAAGGAGCCCCTCTGGTAAACAAGGCACACGAAGAAAAAAAAGAAAGGGAAGCACGCAGCATAAGAGCCTGCTTTATTGACCTACGGGGCTCTTCAGCTATAGTTTGATCTTATTTTACTGTCTTGTGAACCATTGCACATTTTAGCAGCAACACTTTTCCTCTGTCTTGTGAGATTTGTCTCCCTCCCCCTCCCTAAAGCATCCTCTGTCGTTGTTATTGGAGTTTCTATGGTTTGCATGGCTGGAGAATAACCGTGGAGAGGCCAGGGTACCACAAGCTTATGGATTTTGACAAGAGAGGGGGCAAGGGAGAGACAGAGGAAGGGAAAAAGATGTCTAAGACAGCAGGCAGCAGGACTGGACATGGGGGTCGGAGTTCAGGGACCAATTCTGGAGTTCTTATGGTTGGCCCAAACTTCCGTGTGGGTAAAAAAATTGGCTGCGGGAACTTTGGAGAGCTGCGGCTGGGAAAAAATCTCTATACTAATGAATATGTGGCCATCAAACTGGTAAGTGCAATCTCAAGGTTGGTTCATGAACTGAAAATGATGATGTTATGCGTACATATGTTTATTTAACATGCATTTCAGCAGTTATGTTAAATGTTTATGTTTAATGTGCACCAGACTTTCCCAGTGCAATGCACTCTTTGACCTGAGATTGACAGGCACAGGAAGTAAATAGGAACAGGACCCCACCCACTCCCACAGCTTGGTGTCATTGACCCTTAATGAGTCAACCACGCTGTGTTTGTTTGTTTTTTTTTTTTTAATCAAAGACTTGAAGATGAGTAAGCTCTTTTTTTGACCAGATACTTAAAGTTGTATCTTGACCAAAGTATTTTCCATGCAGATATTTATTTTCTTCTTGCAGCATTTTAAAGTAAGAGCAGACTAAAAGTAAATAGTCTATTTCCAACATTTCAGGACAATGTACAGAAACAGTAAGGACACAGCCTGGAAGCAACAGCTAGTTTACATAAAGTCTGCATTTCAGTACTTCTTCCAGACTTGTTGTAGAAACAAGAAGAGTAATGTTGAAACTGGCTGACAATGCAGAAACAACATAGTCCAGACAGGGTTTTGATCTTGTCCTGTCAGTCCCTGAAATGGTTTAGTGGTCTTACAGGTTGCCTGAAAAAGATTAGTCTTTTTAGAAGCTGAAGGGGAATCTCTTCTTTTTAGTTGACACCAGACCTTATGAGCAATCAATAATTTACTTTGTCTTTTTGTTTTGTGTCAGCATGAAAGTTTTTTTCCCCCGAGCCACTGCTTCAGTAGCACTTAGAGTGTGAAAACCCACATTAAATGTCAAGAACTTGTTTGTTTACTGATTCTAGGTCAGTAAGTGACTGCTCAACCATTTCCTCTGTACATAAACCACATCTTTTTCTTTGCTATAAATACGTTGCTGCTTGTACTGCTTTGATCACTGCAAGGTAAAGCACAAATATTTTCCTTCTCTTGACAATGCCTCAATGCAAGAGAGACCTAACCCAGACTCCAGTTAAATACTCATACAAAAACTTATGGAAGCTAGGCGTCACCTCCACCACAGCTACACTGCTCTGTGTATGATTATCCGTGCATTTGTATCTCCCAGGGAGGTCATTATCTCTGAACGGGCACCAACTGAAGGCCTTGTGAACCACATAGAAGTCAAAGGTTCGCAAACAGCTGTAATTGCAGTTCTCCTCTCCTCTAAAATCTTTAGTTGTGCTTGCTGCCTCTCCCCCCCTCGACTGTGAACCCTCCCATCTGTTTGGGTATTTTTATCCCCATGGTGTCCAGCTATATCTGGATCTGGCATTAGGGCCATAACACTGCTCCGCGTATCTAGTGGCTCAATGGACCCAACGTTTATCTGAATGTATAATGGTGAGAGGAGGAAGTGTGCTAATGGTGTAAACTAGTGCGACAAAGTCTGCGTATTTGTGGGGCCAGATTATGAGGAACCAGGTTCATTTATGTTGACATCATTCAGACTAATTTCAGATGAAGATTCATGTTGTTTTCTTGTCTTTTGTAATTTTGGACTACAGTGACTGTTTCCTTTTAATGTGCATCTCTTGTAGGCTTAGATTTTTAACATGAACAAACACATTGGACCCCTGTTACAGTAGTTTTTGACCTGTATGCTGGTGATACTCGGCCCGTCATGGACAGGGCTTCTCCCTTGTCAGTTCTCGAGTTAACCCAGACCCTTGCACAGTTGTCTGTCCACATGTTTCTGTCTGTCCCTGGTCTCAGAGCTCCCCGGGGTAACCCAGTGAATGTCACTGCCTGTCGAGTAGGTCCTCTGTTTTGTCAGAGGCTGTTACTGAGCTCCTGCGTATGGACTAAAACAAATAACAGCCCAGTTATCTGCGACCACCTGCTAACACATGCTTGACATGAGTAGTGTCCTCCTCTGTTGTCTGTCAGTCATTTCAGTGATAAGTGTGCACTTGTAGATGTCTAAAATCTAAAAATTGTTTTGGTTTTGTGAGGTGCAGGAATAAAACACCATTGATAGTTTTTTTGAATATATGTCGAGTTTCATAGAATTCCCTATTTTGAATGAATAAGGATGAATAAGACATTTTCTGTGATGTACAGGAGTATATTAGGACTACAACTACTGATGACGTTGATGTAGTACACCATTCATTAATCTGCTGATTATTTTCTTAGTTTAATAATAAAATTAGTCAATGAAAGTTAGAAAATAGTGAGAATCCAAGATGAAGCTGGAACTGAACAAGAAAAGCAATACTTTTGAGAAAAGATTATCATACTTGTTTTTTG